>JAKLLW010000389.1:0-36177 GCA_022814695.1 Neocatenulostroma microsporum
ACTAGTTAAACGAGGTAAGCTACCTATTATACTACCTATTATAAAAGGCGAGCTACTAGAAGTAGTTAGTAGGCGAGAATAGAGTAGGCAATAAGTAGGATCCTTATAATATAGCTATATAGAAGTAGTATATCGTAGAGACCCTCTAATAGAAGGTAGAGTACTAGACAAAGGCGTATTACTAGTATAATAAGGAACCCTCGCTATCTACTACTATAGAGTTTATAGAGGACCTAGGCGCTAAGCCTACTATAGCGACGGCTACTACTATTATAGTTGTTATTACTACCGAAGGCGCTTAGCCTAAAGCTTATCTACCGCTATAAGTAACGTAGCTATATTGTAGCCCTCGTTAAGGATATACTATATTACGTCTATAGGGGTATAGTTATAGTCGGTATTAGTAAGCTAATCGATTATATCGCGATTACGCTAAAGCCGACGCTACTCTCTTCTTAGATCTACCTAAGCTTACTTAATCCTCTCTTCTAAATCTAGATCTATCTTACTAGGCCTAAGGGACTAATAACTAAAACTATAGCTACTACTATAGCTACGACTATAATCTCTAAACGATATCGCGCGTACTCTATATAATATACGACTATATAGTTCGTTCGTATAATTGTCGGATTTGTTAGTATCCGGAAGGTACTTAGTAATAGAGAGTTAGATTAAGGAAGAAAGAGAAGGAAAATAGTTCCTTTTAAAGAAAGAAACGAAAAGCGTATAACTTACGAGTTACGTTATATACTTATATATATAAGCGAGTAAATAAATAACCGAACTCGCTATAGCGAGTAAAGGACTAACTAAACTCGCTATAGCGAGTAAAGTCGATAGTAAATAGAGGATAAGAGATATATATATATATATATACGTATTCTAAGTAATACGCGAACTCTACGTAATACTATCTACCGGCCTAAGGGCTAGGGACAGCCCTTTTTAGGGGGGGGGGTAGTATTATATCGCTACTAGCGGGCCTTACTCGGACCTTATATAGAGCTCTACCTTAGTATAGCTTAGCGTATACTTCTATTCTTTTTATCCTATCTTTATAGATACTTCGCTTCTTAGGTATTTAAGCGTATACTACTTAACCCCTATATTATATCGAGTCTCTATTCTATTGTACCCTTATAAAACTATAGTCTATATAAATACTATAGAGCCGATTACTAAGAGTTTACTACTTAATACTATATATAAGAGTATAAGCTATCTATATATAGAACTTATCGGTATAGAACGCGCGTATAGCGACCTAGATATTCTACTCGCTCTCCTTACGAGTTTATACTTTTAGAAATAATAATAGAGGTATTGTAGCGGTAGTTACTAGTAGTTCTAGTCGAGATAGTATATAGAAGAGGCTATAAGAGTTAGAGTTGCGATTACGAACTCGACATCACGAGACCCTAAACTAAGCTTGCAATGGCTAGCGTATTACCTTCTTAGGTTAGAAAGCACGCACTACCGAGGGGCACACCTCACCGAACGTACCCCTAGACACGTTATGCATATCCGAGAAGAGCCATGGAACCCTCAATCGTCATGTCGCTATTCGTCTCACAGCATCAGTGCAAGCTCAATGCTTGCTGAGCCACGTCAAGGCAAGCGGATAGCGACAGCTTTCTTCTTTGTCGGTCCGGTCGACGGGAGGCTACAACGTGCCACAACTCAATGTCAACGTCAAACATCGTAGTTGACAGAGCGTGCAAGTAGTCGTTGAGGTCGGAGCGAAGGCAGCTTTGGCAGAGGTGAAACAGCAACTCGCTCGCTTAGTCGCTTCCGAGTCGCTCGATCAACGTATAACGGCGCTCTCCTTATGCAGTACCAATACCGAGGCCTTTGTAGCTACGGTTCAAGGCCGATTGGATCCGACAAATGTGGCTTGTGAACATGCATACAAGGTACACATGCATGCCAAGGGCGCCGTAAGGTACAATCGCCAGGCTGTCGTACGGTCACACTAAGACACTATCTTTCGAAAGATGTTACGTCTCTTATCTCTGAGCCTACGGTAAGGCTGCCCCGACAAGTCTCAAGACATGACCTCTGACGCCATGCCTGTTTCCTCATTGCCCTCCGTACTGAGCTTCGAGCGCGCTCGACGGCGACAGACTTGGGACGATGCCGATAGAAGCTAGCTGATCATTCATGTGAGGGCTACTACTACTTGGTGTTCATGCAAGTTCACTCGTGAGCCTGGGAGCTGCAGCTGCCTGGCTCGTCATCTATGGCCATTTCTTCCTCACCCGGTACGGGGAAGTGGGGATACCAGATGCCGTCTGCTAACTGCAGAAACGCATGGCACTTGCGACTCCCTGCATGATTTCATCGTTTGAGCTGCACAAGCTCTTCTAGGTACCTCCGCATTGCTCTCAGATGTGCGCCTCGCAGCTTAAGCGCCTTAGTGTAACTTGGCATATACTTGGCGTCTGGCAGGCACCTACAAGCACCCATCACAGATGTGTTTGTCGGATTCACCCTCGTCCAGCATTGGCTTTGAGCGAACATACAAACAGGCGTCGAAGTCAAGTGCTTGCATGTTTGGCGGATTGAGACGCGGATTGCAAGCCTTCCAAAATCTAGCTACTGTGAAAGAGCTTGAGATCCTTCCTTCGACAGCGCACCGCACATCTGACCCCTCCCGCAGTACGGAATGTTCTTGCGAATAACAGTTAACGGAATCACATGAGAGCAGTAATTGACCGGGACCAGTCTTCGTCCGCAAGCATCTCTTCAGAACCAACGATGCCTTTGCCGAAGATGCCTGGGCCGTCAAGGCAAGTCCACGATCCTCTCCGAGAAGACGACAAGAAAGCCAATCACTGCCGACAAGATTTCAACAAACAGCCAGCGCTCCGAGAGTTATTGGCGAAGTGTGATTGCCGCATGTGTCTGGGCTTCAGGTACCTTCAGAGGTGTTCGTAATCAGCATCGTGGAAATCCGAGGATGGGCTGCATCACATATCGCATCGGACTGGACCGGCAAAGGGAGGGCACGACCGCAGCCGCAACGTACAACAGTCCCTATCGATGACTTTGACAACCTGTACTGCTGGAGAGAGAGTACTGGCATGGATTGTGTCTGCTTTCCACCGATGGGCGAGGTCCATGCAAAGGCTGGCAAGCGAAGCGTTCCGGAGGCTCACTCGCGGCCGGATGTTCCTGAGACCAATGCGCTCTGATATGTCCATACCGAAAGGTGTCCGTCGTCTGTCGTCAAAAGAAAGAGAAGGCTAAGGATGTACCTTGTTATGCGACCACCCGTGCCCCGGCGGCACCGGAGCAGTGGCCGTCAAAACCGGGATGCGACCAGGTCACGAACTGCGACTGGATGATCGCCGATTCGCAACGAGTTCACAGTTGAGTAGGTCTTCGGCATGTACGAACCCGGATAGCGATTCGTCGGCCTCATGGTGCGAGTGCGTAAGTACCGTCGCACTTCATCTACGCTCGTGCACCGAATGCACGCCACACGTTGATGCGTTGAGTGCTTACGCAGAATACCTGGTCGCCCAAGGCTGCAGAGTAGATCCGGGAGGCTGGTCCTTCTCCCGCTGTTCGTCAGCTGCGAACACCCACACGCATGAACGCCATGTGGCATATGCATGACGCGCATTGGCACGCTCGTGCTCATTGGTATAGGGTCTTGCGACATGGAGAGGCGTCCGAATCTGCCCAATTCGACCTCTGAAGTACGTCTTGGTGCGTCGCACGACAGATTGTTTTCCGGTGTAGCTTCCGTTTCGACACATCGTTGTCGGGTATAGCCTCCGTCTCGCTCCAGGTGTTCAAGTGACGTCGCTTCGTGATGCAGTTTTTGACCAGGGGATACAATACTCTCAATGTTTGAAAGAGCCGTAATAGGCGGATCGAGATCTTTGATCGCTGGAAGTCCAAGTCTTCTCGGCAATGTCCCAGTGCGGAAACAGCCATGCATTGCAGCTCTCTACACCCTCTCCCCACGCCGGAAGGTAGTTTAAGCGTGCTTTTGCACATCCGATTGATGAATCGCAGGGCTTGTGGCGAATGGGAGTTGCTCCTGACCCCTACTCCCGCAATCCGTATCCGCGACGCTTACGGCGATCGGTGACAAGAGGGTGTAGCTGCTCTGTTACGCGGCTATGGCAAGAGACTCGCAGTCGGATTGTCATTGGCTGTATTAAGTGACCTCGTCCAAGATCAGCAAATCAGAGAGGGTGTAGCAATGGCAGTCCAGAGGTGATGTTCTAAAGGCGCCTGGCAGGTCTGCGTGATACTTACGCCGCGCCAGGATTGGTGCAGCTGCTGCCACCACTGACAGTGATACCTCGTGCTGACTTCCCGGACTGCGCGTTCCAACCCAGATTCAGCCGGTCTGCTTACGTCCTCTCTTCTTCCTTCTTGTCCGCACACCTCTCGAACATGAACCTGCTTGCCGTCTTTCCCACCTTGCAATAGTGGTTCACGCTCCGCTCGAGCACATCGAGCACGCTGTCCAGGCTTGAAACGCTCATGGCGTCCTAGGTCGCACGCTGCGAGTCATTTTGTGCATCGCAAAAGCATAGCACTAGCAGATGACACGTTCTGCGTCTGCTGTTCGTCAGCGTCCACCTATTATGTGCGACGCGGAGTCGAATGAGACAAGCACTAGTGAGCAAAGTTCCATGAGTATATCATATCTCTCGATTGTTTGTCGCAAATGAGCGAATGATGCTCCAAGGTGGCGCTTCGGGGTTGAAGAGGGTATTCATGCCGATGAGCTGCTGGGCTGGGCGTAAGTAATGGCGGCGATACCAAGGGTCGGTGTAACATCTCATCGCCGCTCGCGATCTCCGGTTCTACGACAGTACAGTTGACCGCTGGATTGTCTGCCAGGACTAGGAAGGGTCGACAGGTGTTAAGAGGTGAGTGCGGGACATCTAATAGCAGTGTTAGGAGATGGATGAGTAACGTTTCGAAGGCAGCATCGCCTTCATTTTGTCTCCTTGTATAGACCTCCCTCTGCCTCTTAGGAAACTAATGGCTTCGAGGTATCTGCGGTAATAAGCAACGACTTCCACCGACCCTTGTACCACTTTTGGCGACAGCTTCACTGCTCGTATGGAGTGCTCATCGCGCATCGGCACTCATCATTACGCGCGAGTGATCGAGAACATGGTGGTCGATATCTTGCGAAGTTCTGAAATTGCTAACTCGGACGAGAAGAAGACGTTTACGGTGATACGTACAATCTCGTCGGCTGTCAGGTAGCCAGGCTACGCAGAGTATCGGCTTCCCGACTGAGACTCGCGCGCGTGTCACCGCCCTTCCCCTTGTGGCGCGTCTATAGATGCCTCAGAACCTACTCTGACTGCCCGTTCCGACCTTTGCAGCTCATGCGAGCTCAGATAAGCTGATCTCCGGTGCATGAAGACGGCCTAGCCGTACACTGCATAGTCTGGTTTGTCGATGATCCGATTTCGTATGACTAATCTCGACGACACAAAGCCGATCGTGATGCGTCTGACGTGCGGGCTCCGAGTGACGATGTATGCTTGGTGGTAGTACTCGTAGTGGTCTTGATGCTGCGCTGAAGTTGGTTCGAGCAAGTTGCGACTCTGGAATATGATGGTTATGGTGGCTCCTTCCAAGGTCACCGCCTGCTAGTCTGTTGAAGCAACTGCTCGTCCATCGTACCTTCCTCGTGCTCTATCACGACCTCACGTCACCTCTTCTTCCATAACCATCTCCTCTCCACCTTTCCTCTTCCCGTTATCTGTCGTCAAGCCCACGGCAGCTTCAGCCTCCTTCTGACTATACGGCTCCTCCTTTAGGTCCCTCACGCGCCTCTTGTGCGGCTTTCCCTTAGCATGTTTGACCAAGTTCGCCTCACTCTCGAACCACTTCGCACACTCCACGCAGTAGAACTGCCCAAAGCCTGGTAAGTCTTCCGGTGCTTTTGTGTCTTGGTACTGCTGCAGGTGCTTCTTTGAGTGCACGTCTGCGTGGACTTGGTCAAGGTCACGAGTGTGCCTTCTCGTTTTGGCTTTCGACTTCGGTCCTCGTATGGCGGGCATGATCTTGGATGCGCCAAGGCCGGTCAAGGCTGGACAGTTTGTTGTTCTTGGTGAGTGCGTGTCGCTGCCGTAATGTTCCGTGGATATGAAGCGTCTAGGTGCGCAGTGTTCGCGGAATGGCTTGTGATAATATCGCCGGTGTCGGCTCGAACTTCAAACCAGCCGTGAAATTTCCCTCGCCTGAACTGTTCCGCACAGCCGGACACGCCCGAGTCGGGTTCAAAAGTCGTGAACGATCAGTTTGGTAAGATATCTTCTCGCAGAAGACCAGCACGACTCCGTAGTATCAAGAGGCCTATGGGGTGCAAATGCAGCGAATGTATAGGGACTCGTGCTGTCTTGCGGGAGCAGTAAATAGCTCTGTATGTTGATCGTGCTTGCCTCGCACTTCCGACTTTCAAAAGCAAGGAAGGACCGTTCGCCTCCAGGCCCAATGAGGGCCGAGGTGAAGCTGCTCACGGCAAAGAGGCTAGTGGGAAGTAGCTCCGAGATAACCAAAGCTCTTCTTCTCCATCACCAACGATCTCGACCAAGACACCACCTCCTTGTCGCTGCTGAACCTGTACCTGCTTGTCATTGAGCTTCTGGGAGTACCACTGAAGCAGCAGGTTCCACAGCCACGATGTTCTCCGCGAGGGCCGCAGCGCGGCAGCTGGTATGTTTTGCTTTGTTTCTGTTTGGCCTCGGCCATGGTGGAAAGGACATATCACAAGGCACAACATGCTAACAAACATGTCTACAGCCGCGGGCGCTGGGCCGCCGCACCTTCGCGACGCCAGCGGAGCCTCTCACCAAGAAGGTCGAGATGACCAACTGGGAGAAGGGCCACTACATCAACTACGCCAAGATGAACGAGAACCTGAACATCGTCCGCCAAAGATTGAACACACCGCTCACATACACCGAGAAGATCCTCTACTCGCATCTCGACGATCCGCACAACGCCGAGATCGAGCGTGGCAAGAGCTATCTCAAGCTGAGGCCGGACAGAGTGGCTTGCCAGGATGCCACGGCTCAGATGGCTATCCTACAATTCATGAGCGCTGGCATGCCCAGTGTTGCCACTCCCACAACGGTACACTGCGACCACTTGATTGAGGCGCAGATTGGTGGCGAGAAGGACTTGGAGCGCGCACAATCGATCAACAAGGAGGTCTACGACTTTTTGAGCACCTCTTGCGCGAAGTACAACATCGGTTTCTGGAAGCCTGGCTCTGGTATCATCCACCAGATCGTGCTCGAGAACTACGCTTTCCCAGGTGGTCTCATGATCGGTACTGACTCGCACACGCCTAACGCTGGTGGTCTTGGTATGGCTGCCATTGGTGTTGGTGGTGCTGACGCTGTCGATGTCATGGCCAACCTGCCATGGGAGCTGAAGGCACCGAAGGTCATTGGTGTGAAGCTCACTGGCGAGATGAGTGGCTGGACTGCGCCGAAGGGTACGTTTGGCAGCTCCAGTGAAGCTTCGAGATCTCGGGAAGCTAACAAACGGCAGACATCATCCTGAAGGTTGCTGGTATCCTGACCGTCAAGGGTGGCACTGGTGCGATCATCGAATACCACGGACCGGGTGTCAACAACCTGAGCTGCACGGGCATGGCGACCATTTGCAACATGGGAGCCGAAATTGGCGCAACCACTTCTCTCTTCCCCTTCAACGACCGCATGTACGACTACCTGGCCGCAACCAAGCGAAAGGACATCGGAGACTTTGCTCGCTCGTACTCCGCTGAGCTGCGCGAGGACGAGGGTGCTCAGTACGACGAGTTCATCGAGATCAACCTGAGCGAGCTTGAGCCCCACATCAACGGTCCCTTCACACCCGATCTTGCCACACCAATCAGCCAGTTCAAGGATGCTGTCAAGGCGAACAAGTGGCCTGAAGAGTTGAAGTGCGTATATCATGGGATAGAAGTCTTGAAGACTGAAGGCATTTGCTAACCCTCACACCCATCGCTTCCAGGGTTGGCCTCATTGGCTCTTGCACCAACTCCTCGTACGAGGACATGAGCCGCGCCGCTTCCATCGCCCAGGACGCTCTCGACCACGGCATCAAGGCCAAGAGTGTCTTCACGGTCACTCCGGGTTCCGAGCAGATCAGGGTATGTGTTCCTGCTGTATCGTTCAGAACGTCTGCTAACTATTGACTAGGCAACCATCGAAAGAGAGTCAGTGCAATAACGTCCATGCGATTGATGTGATACTGACTTTGCGCAGTGGACAGCTCAAGACCCTTGAGGACTTCGGTGGTATGGTTCTCGCCAACGCCTGTGGCCCATGCATTGGCCAGTGGGACCGACGGTATACTTTCATGTCTCCAGATATGTGTGGAACGTCTGCTGACCCCTTCGTAGCGATGTGAAGAAGGGCGAGCCCAACTCCATCATCTCCTCCTACAACCGTAACTTCACAGGACGTAACGTGAGTACACATGAGTATAACCCTCATCCGAGTCCATAGCTTATACTGATTGATATGACAGGACGCAAACCCGGCTACCCACGCTTTCGTGACTTCTCCAGATTTGGTGGTGGCGATGACGCTCGCTGGGTAGGACCTCATGACCACCACAGTTGCGAACATCTACTGACCGTGGTTTCCAGTACACTCAACTTCAACCCGCTCACCGACACCCTCAAGGACAAGGACGGCAAAGACTTCAAGCTTCAGCCGCCAACCGGCGCCGGTCTGCCAGCCAACGGCTACGACCCAGGCCGTGACACTTTCCAGGCACCACCAGAGGACCGTTCGCAGATCAACGTCGCTGTCTCCCCGCAATCCGACCGTCTCCAGATTCTTGAGCCCTTCGACGCATGGGACGGCAAGGATGCGATTGACCTCCCAATCCTGATCAAGACTAAGGGCAAGACCACTACCGATCACATCTCAATGGCCGGCCCGTGGCTCAAGTACCGTGGACATCTTGACAACATCTCCAACAACATGTTGATCGGTGCTATCAACGCTGCCAACGGCGAGGCCAACAAGGTCAAAAACTTTGCAACTGGGGAAGTCGACGCGGTTCCCAACACCGCTCGTGACTACAAGCGCAAGGGCATCAAGTGGGTCGTCGTCGGTGACTGGAACTACGGTGAGGGCTCTTCCCGTGAGCACGCTGCTCTCGAGCCTCGCCACCTTGGTGGTCTTGCCATCATCACCCGGTCCTTCGCCCGTATCCACGAGACGAACTTGAAGAAGCAGGGTATGCTTCCATTGACCTTCTCGAACCCAGACGACTACGACAAGATCATGCCAGAGGACAAGGTCGACCTGATGTGCACTGAGCTCGCAGTTGGCAAGCCCATGACCTTGAGGGTGCACCCGGCGAAGGGCGGTGACGCGTTTGATGTCGAGCTCTCGCACACATTCAACGAGGGCCAGATTGAGTGGTTCAAGAACGGGTCTGCGTTGAACACGATGGCTAAGGCGCACGGCGCGAAATAGATGCAGCAGTTGAGTGTGTTACGAGTGAGCTTGATGAATGCGAAGGAGAGAAGGCGGCAAGCATGAGGCTGGAGTGGAAGCATATGAGTAGAGATTGTGGCATTGTGCATACCTGCGTTTCCAGTTCACGGCGCACTCAGGTAGCTTTCAGGGAGCAATGTATGTTTGCAACGAGTACATCAGGAATCTTTTGGCTATATACTTACCGAGCGATCATTCTGTGCTCCCGTGAAAGGACATGTATCACTCCCTTCACCTACCTCGTAAAGGTTGATGGCCGTGAGAAGCATTGCAGCCTCAGGCTTCGCAAAACAGCACACAAGAAGTGTGCGCAGTGAGGCCGAACACTAGCGTGGCCGCTTGGACAGCCAATGACAGAGACTTGCTAGTGAGCGGAGATACCCGCATGCCCACTTCCAGAATTCGAGCAATTGAACGTCGACGCCAGCGATCAAGAGAAACGACCATTCAACCGCACACTCCCTCACAGTCGACGCAATGGCCAGTATGTGACATTGAAAAGCCCGATGCTACCGACGGTACTGACAGCGCGCAGAATCCAAGAACTCGTCCCAGCACAACCAGGCCAAGAAGGCGCACAAGAACGGGTACGATACAATTCCCACGCCATGACCGCGGTCAAGATATTCGCACACGATTGGCATAGTCGGGAGTGATTCAGGAGAGCAATGGCTAATGGATGGATTGTTATACAGCATCAAGAAGCCCAAGACGCACAGATACCCTTCGCTCAAAGGCACCGACCCCAAGTTCCGGAGAAACCACAGGCATGCGCTGCACGGCACAATGAGGGCGTTGGTACGTTGAAAGATTGGAGAGCACATAGTGAGGTGGGTAGAGGCTAACGATCATAACAGAAGGAGGTGAAGGAGGGCAAGCGTGATGCGGCTTAAGCGAACCATAGCGAAGGCAGTGCAACGACGACAATGCATATCACGGCGCTTTTCGGGGACCTCGCTGGGCCGTACTGTCGACACGGCTGAGGCATGTTGCTACGGAATGAGCTGAGATACCAAAGGTAGCGCAACCCGCTCGTACGCCAAACCAATCCCGATGAACACTCCACCGGACATATCCATGTGCACTCCCATTCCCACTCCTTACGAAACCCTCCACTTCTCCCTACCCGGCATACGTGTGTACAGCACCTAGCTCTCTCCATGCAAGCGTGACTGAAGGAAATACGATGCCAAGATCGAAATTTACCGTCTCATTACCAAACACGGCCGCTGCACTACTCGCTCGGCGCCTGTGCATGAAGAAATGGTGACAAACTGTTCCCACAAAGAAGAACATACCGCATCGGTGAAGCTACGCGCTCCGGCGGGGGATGTAGGTGAAGTATGCAACCTCAAGATGCGTAGGCCATGAAGGATCGTTTACATGAGTAGTACATAGCATCATCAATCACTGCACTCATACATGCAACGGCACCTCCATAACTTTAACCTCAGCATCCACAGTTACGCCCTGAAGGCGTTCGAGCTCCTGCTCCCTCATAGCCGCTTGTCTCCGCAGACGCTCCGGCACAATACGTTCCCGTGGCTGCGTAATGTTCCACCCAGACAGTCTCTCCTTTCCAAGCGCTGCTAGAGTCTTCCGCTCTACAACGCTGTACTGACTCTCGTCCTCGCGAGCGAACATGAAAGGCTCCTTGAGACTCACCGGTGGATTCGTAGTGACACGAAGCTGGCGGAGCTTGTTGTTGGACGCTGAGTGCAACATCAATGGATGCAGCAGGTACACGTCGCCGACTTTGCCTGTTGCTTCGACGAAAGAGTCCTCCGGCATTGTCTTAGCGAGATCGCAGAACCATTTCAGACCATCCTCAGGAGCGAAGCTCGGGTTGTCGGATCGCGGCGTCATACGAGGCCAGACACCTTCCGGATGATCGTGGAGATGCTTTGCTACGTGCGGGATAGCACCGGGACAGATCATGGTACCTCCGCCTCCTGGGGCGATGTCCGTGAACAGTGGAATAACTAGCAAGCCTTGCTCAGGCGAATCAAGGTAGTGTTCGAAGAAATCGCCATCAACATGCCAGCCAGGCAGATCCCGCCCGTGGATGTCTTTGCCTTCACCCTCCGGCGTACCAAGATTGACTATTAGCCCATCACTCCATGTGCGGTTGTAATCTGCTATGCGGTCCTCGCCACCCACAAGGTCGCAAATGGCAGCCCAAGCTTTCGGCGCAAACTGACTCGCCTCGACCTCGCCGTGCGATGGCATGTTTGTGCGCTCGGTGTGCCATGTCGATTTGTCTGTAGGCGACATTCCTAAGCGTGTCCAGACGTTCGAGATGAAGTCGGCTGCTTGATCACAAGAAAAACAGTCGGACAGCTTGATCCAACCATATTGCATGAAATGGTCTACATCCCCCGGAGACAGCTGGTGGTGGTCGGATAATTTCATGATGTGAGTGCTATCGCAGCCAGAAGCACTCAGTGCCGGTGAAGGACTAGAGGGGCGTTTCATTCAAGGTCTTGTAGGAATGCTTATAAGAACATTTCAGCAGTACAGGTGCTGGGTAAGAGTACATGCGCCTTGAGCGCCCCATGAGTGGAGCTGGCTAAATGACCGGCTAATGTCCTTTCACACGTCGCGACTTCTGCTGAAGTAAGTAGCATCTTGAGTACCTTAGCAGCACAGCCAGTTTCGTTTGACATGTTTGGAAAAGCAATGCATCCTCAATCACCTTATGCTGCGTCTAGACAGATTCCGACATTGACCAGACAGACCATAGCGTCCTTTCGCAGAGGCGGCAGGCCAATGCTTCATCCGTGCCAGATCTGTCCACTCTTCGTCTGTAGATGCTGAAGTCGCCGTTGCTGCTCAACCTGTTGACGTTCACGGACTCCCTGCGTGGCATTGATGTTCCACTTCTTGCCCTTGATTCTGTAGAAGAACTCTCGCGTGTCGACCATGCCTTCGCCACCGAATGCTGAGAGGTCAGTGGGACGTTTGAGGCATGGTCTTAGCGCGAAAACAATACTGCTGCGACCCTGAGGGTTGCCCACGACTCTGTGAACTCCAGGCCGGACACGGTTCCGGAGTAAAGCGCGAGCCATGTCTCCTACCAAGATTACAGGTTTCTCTGCATCGATCCATTCTGGCGGCTCCCTCGACTTATCAAGCACCTGTAAACCTCTCCCGTTGCCAACGCACAAGGTAAGGAGGCCGATGTCTGCGTGCTCTGCAGCAACGCCATCTGTAGGGTAGTACCGAAACAGCCTCAGCAACGTTGTGATGTCGTCAAGGTTGACAGCGTGATCGGGCAGTCTCATGGAGCCTTCGATAAGATGGTCCCAGACATCGATGCCATAGCCTCCTGCCCTGCTTATGTCGCATAAGATCCGGTGCAGTAAGGTGGCGGCACCTTGCCAGGCGACGCTTGCTACTTCTTTCAGCCGACTCTCATCATGCACGGCTGTGCGTATAGTGAGGTACTGCTTTTCATTTTGAATAGTATAGAAGCCGCATTCAGTTCCTCGACTCGAAGGGTAGAGGTTCCGTTTCCGCGCGGGTTCTAGGTCGAAGAAGGTGTTGGCTGCTGCCGAGAGCTCGCTCAAGGTGTTGCAGAGTTGCTCCGGAAGATCAAGTGGGAGCCAGCCATGGTATGCCAAGTGTCTCAATTGCTCTGCCGACAGCAATGGAGGTGGGCCGGGAGGTAGTTCGAAGTGAGTTTCCATAGCCGTGCCAAGTGCCAAGTGAAGCTTGTTCTGGAAGCGGAACTGTCGGTGGTGAACCTTCGACGCCACCACTTTTCGCACCGAGTGCTGTACACACACTCCGGTCTGCTTGAAGTTCTTTGTTTTCGATAGCAGTCACGCTTCACAGTCTCAGCCGATCGAGTTTGCGAGTGTCTCATCATGGAGTCTCCGGTCGACGTTGCAGCATCGTCAAGTGAACATGCAGAAGGTGCAGAAGTTGGGACATCCAACATGCACAGCGTCACTGAGGAACCGAAGCACAGTACAGCACCACAGCAGCTTATGATCGGGCCAGGATCTACGACTTCGTCAAATAACAGCGAATGGACCATCGTTCAGACGGGGACGCACAAGCCGAGGAAGAAGGTGCTCGTGGTAGAAGATGATGATGCGCCACTTATTGACACTACAGCGGCTCTGGCGAAGAACTCGAAGAAGACCAAGCGACTACAGAAGCAGCAGCAGAAGAAACAAGCAAAGGCTGCAGCACGAGCCCGCCCGGAATCTTTCCTAGATCTACCAGCAGAGTTACTACAGGAGATCCTAGGCTATCTCAGGCCCAGCGATGTGTATCGTGTCCAGCTAGTGTCGCACGCCACTCGCGGTTTCACTCTCCAGCACGAGCGATCTATTGCGAGAGACATACTGGAAAGGCGATACTGGGTGCTCCGGCAGTGCTTTCCGTTACCATACGCTTTTGACAACGTCGACGAGAACGCACAAACAGCGCTGCTGAATCCGAAGAGAGAGAAGCAGACAGAGATACTCAAGAAACCTTACCAGATGGTCAAGTCGCTGGATCCGCTCAAAGTGTGCAGCTGTCCATCCTGTCTACTTGCCTGGAACAACCTGAACATTGTGCTGGACTTCGCACACTTCCAGAAGCACCTGAACCACCGCGAGCCGATTCCGATGATTCAGCGTGGCACTCAACCAGAGTGGAACGTACAGCTCACTGAAGCGCATGCCCAGATTGTGGAGCGAGCGATGTCGAGTCCGCTCGCGTATGCCAGGATTCTGCAGACACATCTCAACAGCACCGTCGGTACATTGCTCCGTCAAGTACGATTTCCGCCACACGTTCCGAAGCATCAACACAAGAGGATGATGCTTCCAAAGACCGTACATCCTAACAGACTATATGGCGTCACCGAGAGAGATGCCGAGCCCGAGACCGACGAGTTCCTTGAGCGTGACGGGAAGGCCTCGTTTGAGATACCTTTCCATCGTGACAACTATTACTCACTTCTGGCATACGTGCCTAATCGCAAGTGGGACAAGGATCAGCAGAGATGGATCTATTACGCGGGGATGGGTCATGAGAGAGACCTTGAATGGATGAGGCGATGGTGGCTGCCGAGACCGGAGCAAGACAACAACCAGGAGGCGTTCATTGCAGCTTTCAGAGCCGCAATGGTGTAAACTAGTTTCTATGGCCTCTGAACATCCATCAAGGCGCATACATACTACGAGGCCGATTCTGGATACCACGCCATCTTCGCAATGTTAAAGATGGTTCCCGTACCCACGTCATGCGACACCAATTCACCAACCTGCTTAAAGCCATGCTTCTCATACACAGGCTTTCCTTGAGCCGATGCTTCCAAGTACGCGGCAATACGGTCTTCTCGAGCCTGCCGTATACCCCACTGTATGATCAAGCCGGCAGCACCCTGCTTGCGGTAGCACTCCCGGGTTACCATCGACATAAGCACTGCACTCCATCAGCAACTCCATCCGTGACCGACGGGAAGGAGAGGTCAGAGAACATACCCCAACACGGCCCTTTAGGATGCCAATCCTTCCGCATAGCCATCATACCCCATCTCAATTTCCGATACAGCTCGATCTGATACGGTCCCTCCGGCGCAATTATTCCCGGAGGAGCAAACTCCTCAGCATCAACCGGCTCATGTTTGTCGAAGTCGTAGCCGTGCGGATAGAAATGCCATCTTGCGAAACTCGCAATCTCGCCATCTGCAGTCACGACCTTGACGAAGTGACAAGTAGAATCTACGTCAAAGAATTTCTTCTGCTGCAAGATACTGTACTCCAGTCTCTGCAGCGCCTGGTCGTCAGCTGTGGGCTCGCCTTCCGGGACGGGCCAGCACAAAGGGATGGGTGCTGGACAGAGATCGCCACCACGGCGGTTGCAGGGGCGAAGGAGTTCTGAGAAGTCGCTCGAGGTCATACGCTCCAGGCGGAGGGGCCGGATTGGGATTTTGGCGCTCATGTCATCTGAGAAGAAGGGGAAGGGAGAGGAAAGCTAGGCATATACGTTGCATATTTTCAATGAGCGAGCGATGCTTTTATATAGATGCCCTAGGAACACGCTTATCGTAGGATCTTACTTCCATAGCCTATATGCACGACGCCTTTCTACACGTATGACTAACCCTCGCATTCGGCTTCTCGTGCGGTGCCATGACTCGACGCGCATTGGATCAAGCACCGTGCCCAGGATCAACATCTTAGAGCGAATATTGACCCTTGCCATACTGTCTCAATTGCAGTAATATGTGTCTTAGGAGGCGGAAGGAATTCGGAATCCCCAACTTAGCACAATCGGTCAGCCGGAGCATAGATATAGTATCGATGAGCAAATACATGGTTGCTGACTGTCCTTCCTCTCAAAGTCGACGACACGAGACACGACGCCACCAGCAAGCGCTCAGGAATCACAAAAGCTATTGAAACAATATGCACCAATGATAGACAGACCGATTCTTCAACTTTGAGGCCTCCACAGGCTCGGTGGGTTCGTAGTCGTCGTCCAGAGCTCTAACCCAAACCCTAACCCTTAGGCTCTGTTAAGCTGATGCGAAACAACAGGCTGATATTGACTGCGCTGCAACGTGGATGCTTATGCTTACCAGTGAAGGTACTATACAAACCTCTCATGCTTCATCGCTATCTAACAACGAGCTTTCTCATGCTGCTAATGAAGTGCGAAAGCACCATTGGATATACCCATATCGTAACGCCGTCCCTTCCATCTCGTGCTCTCTGTATCGCGATAGTGTACAAGCAGACGATTCACGATTCGCCTTCCGGTGCATCTTCGACTTCTACGGCCTTGGCTTTGCCTTTCCCGCTGTAACCTTGCTGCTGCTCGTGTGTAGGCGCACTATCGATGGAAGACTGTTGCTGCTCAGCCGGCTCAGCCGAGGCATCCTTCGCAACGGAGTGCTGTGTCTCATTCGAAGTACCAGCGCTCTGCGCGCCATTAGCGGCAGAGTCGCCATCCTGGGGTACGAAACTCCAGCCATCTTGTGCTGTCCACGGCGGCTTTGTTTCTGACTGCTGTGCTGGTTGCGACGCAGAGGGTGCTTGTGTAGGTGTAAGCTCCGGAGCGCTGTTGTTGCTCTCCGATGGCGTTGGCGCGGTCTGGGTCTCGCTAGCGGTCGAAGGAGCAGCAGTGGGCACAAATAGAGGGGACCCCTTGTCATCAGTAGGCCCACCACTCGCCTGCGATGGAGGCTGCGGTGGTTGCGGAGGCTGTGGTGGTTGCGGTGGTGTCGGACCGGTTTGCTCTGCTCCACCTGCTTCGCCTGATTGCGCCATCGATCCGTTAGTAGTAGTCTGTATAGGCGGCTGCTCGCCTTGAGAAGCTGCTGCTGGTTCCGCGGGTTGCATGTTAGCTGCCGGCGCACCAGCTCTCTGCAGTGGCATAACCGTCCACCCCTCCGGCACCACCAAACCCTGCGGTAAACTCTCATGTCCACTGCCCATCACCTGGCCAGCATTCCCTTGCAGCACATCCTGCTGCTGCGGCACACCGCCCATCAAAGGCATCTGCATAACTTGCTGCATTGGCGCTTGCCGCTGAATGCCTACAGGCGGCTGCGCAGGCAGAACCTGCGCCCTCAGCCTCGCCATCTCCGCTTCCATCAACCTGAGCGTTCCCAATTGTTGTTGCTCGATGCCAAGATTATGCGCTTCCTGCATCAATCGATGCTCGAGCTGCATGATCTGGATCTGCGTCGGCACTTGCGCTCGCGGTCCTTGAGCTCCCGGTACGCCGTTAGCGTACGGAACCTGCAAACCAAGGTGATTCGGTCCGCCTTGCACGTTGAGTGCGGCAGCCTGAGCGGCGTCCTGATTTGCAGCTGCCTGAGGATTTCGCAGTCGGTTGACGATGTTCTGAATCTGGTCGTCGGGCCCGTTCAAGAAGCCTATCCTCAAGGGTCCGAAGTTGAAGAAGCGGGCCCTGTTCTGACGCGGTTGCTGAGGTCGGCCGTTCTGGCCTGGTTGTCCTTGAACTGCTGCATTCGGTGCCCCTGGAGCGCCCGGAGCGCCTGGCTGTCCTCCTGCCGCTGCAGGTGCCGCTTCGGTAGGCTGAATGACAGGCCGTCGGCACGTGGGACAAACTTGCTGCCTTTCTAGCCAAGCCTTCAAACAGCGGAGATGAAGGATGTGATTGCAAGGCAGCTTCTTCGCTCGCAGACCTTCATCTCTGCGTGCTTGTGGTGGCGGAGCTGCACCACCTGCGTCTGCTGCCGCCGGTTGCTCCCAAGCTACCATGCTCTCTCTGCACACAATACATGCATCCCCTCTGATCTCCTCCGTCGTCGCATCCGGGTATCTCGTGTTCATATCGCTCGTCGCTTTCCGGTAAGCCACATAATCGCTGACCCGCTTGCTGAACGAAGCGAACGTCATGTAGACGTCTCGCATAATGTGCATAGGCAGGCCGTTGAAGGTGATACTAACGGTGAAGAAGACGATATAAATCAGCAGCTTGACGAAGTCCGTAAAGACCTCAAGCGCAAACAGATATCGTCTCTTCTCCTCCCAGCCTGGCACGTCCACTTCGTTCTCATCGACCTCGATAGGCTCCTCGTCTGGTGGTGACGTAGGAGCCGGCCGACCATCCGCCGTCTCATTCTGCCTCGCCGCTGCTCTCTCGGCCTGTATCTCGCTCTTGCGCGACTCAATAGCCTCCTTCATCTGCCTCGCCTCCATCCTGGCCTGTATCAAGCTCAGGCAATATCGTGATAGTGTAAACGTCGAGAAAATTGACAATATCGCAAACTCAAACGTAAAGATCACCATCATCCCCGGCCTGGGATCCGCCATAACGCTCTCCACACAATAGTTCAGCATCCCGAGCCCAAAGACCACACTAACCACCAAACTCGTCGCTAACCTAATATGAAACCACCTCGTACTCCCTCCACTCCCACCCATCGGCTGCCCTTGCTCCAGTATATCAACCCTCCCCTCCCCAATCCAACCCCATACCTTCCCAGCCAACAGCAAGACAAACATAGTAAGCAACCACCCGCCCACGTCTTCACGGAAACTGGGCATAGCGAGTAAGGTGTCGAGAACGGCGTACCATGCTTTCTCGCTCAACTGCTCGATCTCGATTGGTCGCAAGGGGCCGTAGAGCAGGCGTTGGAGGGTGTAGATGAAGCTGCAGGCGAGCATGAGGCATAGGTTGGTGAGGATGAGGATGCACGCGTTGGATTGGGATAGGTAGACTGTTGCGCTGTAGAAGTTTGGGCGGGAGTGGAAGGCTTTGAGGAGGCAGCAGGCCGCTGCCGCCGTGGAGGCGCTGGCGTAGTAGGCAAGGCGCATTATGATGGACGTTCGTGGGTGCTATCATGTGATGTATTGTTATCGGGATGGTGGGATAGGGTCCATGACCATCAGTGAAGAGGTCTGGGTGTCGCGGTGGTGGAAGGCGCAAGTTGCTTCACATGTCAATGACAAAGGACACATGACAGCTGTGCAGGTACCAACGTGGAAGCGGAGCTTCGGCGTTTGCGGGACAGCCGAGGCGCTAGGACGCAAAGAGTAGGCACATCGCAATCGCTTAGAACGGATCCTGGTCTTGATTGAGCTTTACTTAGTAAGGTATCATTTAGACTGGCACATTTAGAAGAAGTGTAGCAGTTTATAAAGAGCTCTATATACTTTCCAGAATAGTTAGAGCGATATGCTGTGGGCGGTTAACGTTCGATGGAAGTCGCGTGCTTATAGGGCTAAAGAAACCTCTGGTTCGGATGCGCTTGCCGGTTGCCGACCGTTTAATGCACAGGGCACGTCAGGAAGACAAACGCCTGAACACTTTCTATATTTTCCACCCGACAACAAGTCAATTTACGGAAGTGTCCTTAGCTGAGATAGCACCGGGCAGAAGCATGGAGAGCCTGTGAAGACTTAACTCTTTCACGATGTCTACCAAAGTCAACCTCAAGGCCGCCAAAGCAGCGCTAGATGCTGAAGACTACGGCAAGGCTGTTGTCGAAGCTCAGATAGTCCTCGCATCAGACTCGCAGAACTACTTCGCACGACTTTTCTTGGGCAGGGCGCTCGAGAAGCAAGGGAAGTTCGATGATGCGGCAAAGGCGTACCAGACAGCCGCAAAGTCGAAGCCCGATGACAGCCAGGGTTGGCTAGGCCTGTGCAGTGTCTACGAAGCACAGGGCTCGAGCAAAGTCGATGAGTACCGGGAAGCTGCTGTGAAGGCTATAGAAGTCTTCGCAATCTCCGACGACAAGCATCGTGGTCAAACGACGGTCGACAAGCTTACCTCTTTCGTCAAGGAGAACGGGAGCACGGCGCAGTATAAGCGGGTGCTCGAGGAGCTCTTACCGGGCAGTTCGATCTACGACTTTCTGGAAGGTCGTATCCCGCACCCGTCGCACACTTACACTAGACTGGCAGAGATCACCGAAGATGAGGAAGCGCAGCACATCAAGCGAGAGGTGGCGGAGAGGCGGACTCGCATTGGAGCTCGAATCGGCCAGGTGACTATCGACGTGAAGCGTGAGGTCCTCGGCAACAGCGACCTCGAAAGACTTTACCAAGAGCTCATCAACTGGTCAAGCGATGACGAAGTGCGCAGGCAGTACGAAGAGAAGCTGCTGGAGCGAGCGTACGATGTGCTCACTGTGCTGCCAATGGAGAAGAAAGGTACGAAGCTGAATCAGGTACTTGATCTCGCTGAGGGCATGGTCATCATTAAGCATCCGTTCCGCAAGGCTTGGGACCTGGTATTGGAGACGAGAGACTTGGACGACTTGAGGGATCTGGATGTCAACATTCTGCGGGATTACGTCGCCAACTTTCCGGAGTCTGGCCTGGCAAAGGTTCTCCAGGCATGGCTTAGCAGCGAGCTGTCGCCATTTCCGGCACCTCCGAAAAGCGAAGACGACGAGGAGAAGCCGAAGGAACTGAGCCCGGAAGAGAGGCTACTACTTATGACCGAAGGACTCTCTGCTGCAGAGCAGTCGCCGTTCGCACACCGACTGGTATGCGACTACTATTTATACCTCGAGGAGCATGAGACTGCAGCAGATACCGCCCGGGCCGGCCTCAAGGCCGTATCGACTGAGTGCCAAAAGCTCGGCATGAGCTTCCAGAACACAAAAGACGCTCTCAACAGCACGTTGGCCACGGCTTTGGTTCATTTCCAAGCGCCCAGGAATCATGCTGAAGCGCGCCGGCTCTTCGAAGACATCCTACAGCGCAAGTCCAAGTCCACGCCTGCGCTCATCGGGCTTGGCTTAATTCTAGAAGAGACCGAAGACTACCAGAACGCAATCGACTTCTTCACTCGGGCCTTGGAACAGCACAAAGATAACGTGCATGTTGGAACGGAACGAGCTTGGTGCAGGGCGCTCTGCGGAGATTACAGCCAAGCACAACAAGAACTCGAAGCGTACCTACCCCAGCTGAAGGCTGACGATCCTCGTGCGCGAGACTTACGCGCACAAGTACTATATCGCATCGGAATGTGCATTTGGCACACCGACACCTCCAAGTCTGCACGCCGAGACCGCAATGGCGCATACGCCCGGTTCCTCTCTGCCATCAAGACAAACGTCAGTTGCGCGCCAGCGTACACAATGCTTGGCAACTACTACTCAGAGTACGCAAAGGATAAGAAGCGTGCCCGGCAGTGCTTTCAGAAAGCCTTCGAGCTGTCGCCTGCGGAGACGGAGGCGGCAGAGCGGCTTGCAAAGTCCTTCGCCGATCAGGGTGACTGGAGTATTGTAGAGGTTGTTGCGCAGAGAGTTGTTGACTCCGGCAGAGCAAGGCCGCCACCCGGTTCTAAGAGAAAAGGGATCAGCTGGCCTTACTCTGCGCTTGGAGTTGTGCAGATGAACAGACAGGAGTATTCGCAAGCCATTGTTAGCTTCCTTGCTGCGCTACGCATCAGTCCAGAAGATTACCAGTCCTACGTCGGGCTTGGCGAGAGCTATCACAACTCCGGTCGTTACAATTCGGCGCTGCGGACGTTCACCCACGCCCTTGAGCCGCCTGAAGGCACGCATCTGAAAGTCAACGGGGAGACATGGTTCGCCCGGTACATGCTTGCCAACGTGCGTCGCGAGCTTGGCGACTATGATGAGGCTATCGAGGGTCTGGAGACTGTGCTTAGAGAGCGTCCAGGCGAGTTCGGTGTGCTCATCTCGCTCCTTCAGACTTTCGTTGAGCGGAGTTGGAGATGTCTTGACACCGGGCTGTTCGGGCAGGCTGTCAGCAGCGCAAGTGAGGCTTTATCGACTGCACGTAAGATCGCAGAAGATAGACCACATGCGTTCAACCTCTGGAAGGCAGTGGGTGATGCATGCACGGTGCTCTCTTGGGTGCAATCTGGTATCGAGCGCTTTCCGAGCCAGGATGTCGAGGCCCTGCTGAGCACCAAGGCCGACAAGGCCATGTATGACACTCTTGCCGACATTGATACGACAAGTCTCGATACATTGAGCAACGGACAGAGCAACGGTGAGCAGCAAGGGTCAGGGCTCTTTTCTCTGATGCAGTATGGCATTCTGGCATACAAGCGAGCCATCTACTCCTGCGCACACGACATCCATGCCCAAGCCGTGGCCTGGTACAACCTAGGGTGGGCCGAGCACCGCGCATTCACTTGCAGCGAACCGAAGCCGGGCAAGAAATACCTGAAAGCAGCGGTCAGGTGCTTTAAGCGTGCAATCGAGCTTGAAGCAGGAAATGCTGAGTTCTGGAGTGCACTGGGCGTCGTAGCCACCACACTGAACCCGAAGGTAGCGCAGCATGCGTTTGTCCGGTCACTCCACCTCAACGAGCTCAATGCCAAGGTCTGGACCAACCTTGGCGTGCTGTATCTTCTGCAGAACGACTGCGAGCTTGCACACTCTGCATTCGGGCGTGCGCAATCTACAGATCCAGATTATGCGCATGCTTGGGTCGGTGAAGGGTTGATTGCGCTGTTGCTCGGTGACTCAAGGGAAGCCTTGAACCACTTCACGCATGCTTTTGAGATCTCCGACTCGTCTTCCACAATAGCGAAGAGGCAGTATGCGCTATCCAGCTTCGACCATCTGATGTCTACGGACTCTGCTTCCAATGACCTGACGAAGCTCATACAGCCCATCTTCGCGTTGGAGCAACTGCGTACGCAGACTCCCCACGAGCTGCCGTACCGCCACCTCGCTGCGCTGTTCCTTGAGCGTGTCGGAGATGTGGCCGCAGCAGTGCAAGCTTTGACAGAGCTTTGCGACTCCGCCGAAGCGGATTATGAGCAGTCGGAAAGCCTGGCAATGTTGGCACGCTTCGCACACGCAAAGTCAGACCTCGCTCGTTGTCAGCTTGCTGCAGGCAACTTTGCGCACGCTTCAGAGCACGCGGAGACTGCTCTTGACTTGACCTCCGATGCCGATAGCAGCGGCCTCGACGAACAAGCCAGGCGGAGACTGCGGCTCTCAGCGCATCTTACTGCGGGCTTAGCAGCTCATCACCTTGGTAAGGGGAGCGATGCGATTGGCATGTTTCGCAGTGCACTGGAAGAGAGTGGATACAATCCGGACGCTGTTTGCCTGCTCGTCAAGGTGCTGTGGGCGCACGGCGGCGCAGACGAGAAGAGTGTTGCAAGGGAGCAGCTGTTCGAGTGTGTGGAAAAGCATCCGGAGCATGTCAGCAGTGTGACTTTATTGGGTGCTATCGCCGCCTTGGATGACGACGAGGCTACCACGGGCGCTGTGAAGGACGATCTACTGCACTTGCGCATGAAGGATGGTCTCCTGATGCACGAGCAAGACGAGATTGAGGAGCTATTGTCTGCACTAGCTCTGATGTCGGTCGTGACTCCAGGCACAAATGACGATGCCCTGCTTGAAGCACAAGCTGCCATCCTGCTCAAGCCAGATCTGCCCAAACCCTGGTCCGAGTTGGCTGCACTATCCGGAGAAGAGCATCCAGCGGAAATGGCATTGAAGACTGCACAGAAAGCTGTGCCTCCATCCGGCGACATGCAGACGGCCGATCTAGCCAAAGCATTCGCCGGAGTTGGGACCGCGGCTCATGCTCAACGAGCGATCTTCTTGGCACCGTGGGAGGCATGTGGTTGGAAGGCGATGAGTGATGCATTACCTTGAGTGAAGGACAGACCTCACGGCCCCCTCGCAGCGATTCCATGGCGGCTGGACGTAGTCTACGTATTAGCAGAGCAATTGTGCGACGTTCATGTTCTCTTTGCCTACCATGCGCCGCAGGGTTTCATCGGCAGAAGCCGTCCGCTTGGCCGCTACTCCTAGGCAGCTGTATACTACATGTTTACAGCACAAGTCTTGCGTCTTAAAACACACAAGCGTATATTCATGCCATGCGCGAGTCAAAGAGCATTTGTCAGCCCGGAGCCCGAACGATCACCATGCTCCAGAGCGCTACCAACATAGTAGAACACTGCTGCCTGCCTATTGCCTGCTCGATTGCCTGCTAGCATTTCTTCGTGTGTCTACGCGACAGTCACGGCGGCAGCATTGAGCAGGCTTGAGGCTGTCGTTGACAAATTTGGCAAGCACGAACGAATCGCTGTTGTTATCAATGCTACAGCAGTCTTGCTTGTATATAGCACTCACTACACTGTAAGCCTTGTCCGTCCAGAAACGCCCAGCAAGACCTCCAACAGTACGCGACACCACCAAATCTCAAGGTGTCGTTCAGTCTCGCCAGCTCCGATCGAACAGTGCATTCCGGTGTGGTCCTCGTAAATAGGTGCGAGTGCCATCACCGTCCAGAACATACTTTCGTCCTCTGTACGGCTACTTATGACACGCAGTGAGACCGAGGTCCTTGACGTCGCTCCCATGGACCTCCTCCACGGGCTGAGCAAAGACTTTGTCAAGGGCCTCTCTTTGCCGGATGAGATGGAGGAACAAGCCATCGATATTACGTTCCACTGGGGGATTGAGAAAGGAGAAGGCACACGCCTTTCCAGTGGCTTGATAGTCAAAGCAACGGTGAAGCGCACTCTCGCCCTCAATCGCTCGAGAAGTAGACTAATCAACCCGCGGGACTCCTTTACCAGCTGTCCACCGCTGAATATTGTCCTCATCGGCGCTCATCATGACCCCTCCTATATCCTTAACGAGGCCGAGTGCGCTTATATCCGCAAGACGTACGACGAGTGCTCAGCTTTTCCGAACATCTTCGGAAGGGTTCCACAGCCTTGTCTGCTGGTGTGCTAACGGTAAGACTTTTACCGGACCGCGTTTCATGGTCGATCAGCTGCGCAAGGACTATGCGGAGACGAACTGGGTACAAAGGCGATGGATGCGAGATGAGTATATGTGGACGAGTGGTGCGTTGTTGAATGGAATAGACATGATGCGGGCATTCGTTGTCGACACCTGGGGCAGAGGAGGCACCATTATATATGCTTTGCTGGAGATTGGCGGCTGGCCGGTGAGGGATGTGGAATGCAAAGACGTCGATGGAAAGGTCTAGGATGACGCATACTACTTTATCTCCAATCTCATCGCGTCATACTGTATGTAGACCGATTCAGGTAGCACTGCGCTTTCATAGTCCGTGGCATTGTACGGCAGCGACAAGACCATCTCGTTTTGTCCTACCAGGAATAGTCCAGCATCGAAGATGAATTTGTGCGCCAGGTTGTAGCATATGACAGCTGACCTGACCGCGCAAGAGCTGCTCTGGTAGTATCTGTATGCTACATCAGTCTACCAGATGACAAGCGGAAGCGTGGGACTCATGACTTTGACTTACGGGATGATCCAAGGCTCCAGCTCATGTCCATTGATGACTACCGTGTACGGCAGATCAGAATAGCGTTGACTGGCGTTAAACACATCCGTATTGCCTGCGGCCGTCTTCGCTGCCGCGAGTTGTACGGTGAATGTTGCTTCGCTTCTTCTGCGGATATCGTGTTCAGACAGATCGAAGAGAACGGTCCAGTTGTTGACGTCGCCGTGGCCGTAGTATGGGTCAGGACGTACGCTGTTCGCATAACCACCAAAGACGCTCCATTGGACATAGTTCAAGTCTTCCTCAACGCTGCTCTCGCCGACAGTGTATCGCACGCCGTCAGGAAAGTCAGTGGAATAGTCGTAGGCGGCAAAATAGATGCGGTATTCTTCCGGGTGTAATGAGTGCGTAGGATCACGCTGATAGCCGTGACGATACTCTCCACTTGACTTGTCGGGCGTTCCGATACGCCAAAGTTCCTTTCCCGCCGACTCCTCAACCCAATGAGTGTACGTAGTGGTCTGCTCGCCCGCAGTAATGGTGACATTGTCCTGCACATACTGTCCAAAGATACCGTCTGCGTAGACTGTAAGCCGGTACGTCCCGGCCTTGACCCGCGGGATCTGTACAAGCCCGGTGTAAGGGTTGATATCGGCCCAGTATTGATAGGCTTTGGTGTCGATCACGTTGTCTTGGAAGTCTACACCATTCTGCGCAAGGACTGCGACCGGCTCCGCGGCGCCGTGAGGCAGCTTGACACTCCCACACCAGCTACCTCTCCCGGCTGTCGGGACATAGTTGGGCACATACGGAGCGATTGCGTCGTAGAATTTCGCGTTCCACATCGGTGATGCGTACTGCAAGGCGTCCTGTCGTAGGTCTTCCAAAGACGCACCTGCATCACCCTTGTTAAAGTGATAATACTGTGGCCCGAAAGTCCTGTCGAAACCATCTGTGATGTTCGGTGTCTGGTCGCCGTGGTGATTGGATACGATGTAGTTGTATACGATGCCGTCAACCGTCAGGTCCGAGTGCAATGGCCCACCAAAGTAGGTCTCGCGAGTGTTCATGACAAGCCAAGCGCCGAACGTTGAGCCGTCGTCACTGTAGGTGCCGTCTGCAAACAACCCATGTACAGCGTGGTCCCGCCAAGTATCGCTGAAGGTGTACTTTGTGTAGTACGGAGACTCCTCGAGGACGTAAGGATCGCTTAGGTTGTTGATAAACCAAGTAGCATCTTGTACCGTGGTTGCGTTGCCAGAATCGCCACCAATTGGGGCGGCGGGATTATGATAGGGCAGTGGTGCAAATTGCTCGGCGTTAGTAGAAAGGTTTGTCCAAAGTCGCGTATTCGGGCGGAAAAGAGTCCGGAACTCCTGCAGGTTCCTTAGGAATGGTGTGGTCATGTTATGATACGCCAGCCTGCTGAAGGTGTGCAGTCCAGTCTCCCCGTCTCGGAGAAACCAGTACTGCTCAAGGACTTGCCCGGTGGGAGGGTACACTTCCGACATAACCATTCCACCCCATGCCGTGCCGCTGGCATCAGTGCCATTGAGCAGCTTGTATGTTGGACCGATAGAACCCGGAGTGTACGAACCGTCCGGGGTGCAGTAGCAATCAAGATACGGTCCAATGCCGCTATTGCCAGACCCAGTAGCTCCGCCGGGCATGGGCTCTTCATAGCTGCTTGAACCGAGGAGGTCTTGTCCGTAGAGCGAAAGAACATCGATAGCTCCTGTTGACTTATTGGCTGACGCATACACTCGGTCATTTACTAGGGTCAGACGCTCTGCGCTTTCGGTGGCATTGAGAGCAGCAAGGACATTGGTGAAGGTCAGGATGAAGTAGAACAATATTTTGCTCAAGCGGAAAGTCATACTGTCTGCTCGCGACCGATAGAAAATATCTTCTTACCTGTGTCGGGACTGCACCATGGTTTTAATGGAAGTCTGGTTCACGACGCTGCATCACAGGCGTGCCTCGCGTGTCTGCCGGACATGCACCGAAACGCTGTTGTGTAAATCTGCGAATGTGTCTCGGTGTAGAGTGAGCCGGCCCTGGGGAGCACGATGGAGGCGAGGGAGGCTGATGATGAAGGAGGAGCCCTCGGAGGAGGTTTGGAGGGGAGTGAAAGACGGGCGGAACAGATTTTCCGTGCCAAGACCGTTGTTTCCCTTCGCGTCACCGCCTTGAATCTTTCTTCTATCTACAAGAATATACGAAGGACTTCTCCGAGCATCATCATCGCCATCGCCTGGCCGTAGGGCATACTGGTCAGAGCGATGTCTTTGTAATGCTGGAGATCGTGACCCATCCCAGTCCCGAAGGACACTTCGCGAAGCTCTCCTGTTTCGCCGACTCTATCCATCACGGCCTTTACGCCCTTGATGGCGACTTGCTCGTATCTACGATCTATGTAACGCTTCCTGGCCGCCTTCAAAATTCCGTACGCAAAGCCGGCAGTCGCAGAAGCCTCCTCGTAGCTACCCTCGCTCTTCGGCTCGTCAAGCAATGTTCGCCACATACCATTTCCTGCCTGCAACCGCTCGAGCGCATGGCATTGAGCCTGAAGCGTATCGATGAGGTGGATCCGCAATGAGTCATTTGGCGGCAGATCCAGCAGCTCGATGAAGTCCGGAATAACAATAGTTAGCCAGCTGTTCCCTCGAGCCCACCGCGCTCTGGAGAAGTTGTGTCCGAAGCCACCTTTCGCCGAGCTATCAAACTTCCAACCATGGAAGAACAGCCCGGTTGCTGGATCGAAGAGGTACTTGATGTGCAAAAGAAACTGCCGCTTCGCCTCTTCGACGTAATGTGGACGCTTCAACAGCAGGCCAATCTTCCCCAGGGGCATGACCGTCATCATCAGCGTGTCGTCCCAAAGCTCGTAGGTGTTGTCAGAGGCGTAAGTGACGTGCTGCATGCCTCCGAACGGTGTCCGAGCGAGGTCGTACATCGCCCATTCAGCCCAGGAGTCCAGCCAAGGTAAGTATGTGGTGTTCCTTGTTCGTTCATACAGATAGGCTAATGTGAGGAAAGGGGACATGGTGTTGATATTCTTCGTCGTGCCTATTGCAAGCTGTTCGGTGAACCAGGCTTGAGCTACCCCGAGTGCTTTCGCAGAGCCTGTAAGGTCATGATACTGCCAAAGGCCATAGAGGCCGATTCCGTGGGTCTAGAAGAGATGCGTGTACGGGTCAGTGGTGTTCCCATTCGGTCTTGGAGGATTCTGGACGTCCTAGACGGCCTCAAGGGCTCTTCTACCCGTTGCTTACCCATTCCCAGTCGTTCCATCCTTTCGTGTCGATCACGCGCCCATCTTCAAGACGCAACAAGAACTTTCCGGTGGTATCTTTGATGTTGACCAGGTTGTCAATCAGCAAGTCGATCTTGGAATGGATTTCTGAAGCTTGGAGTCCATTCACTGTTATCGGCTGTTGAGGCATGTCGAGACCTAGCTAAATGCACGTGATGGATTACAATGAAACTTCACATCACGCTCCATCGGACGTTCGCTTACGCTTCTATACAGTGCAATGCGAACGCAGATGCTCAGCCTCGCTGCCTTTACTCCCGAAAGCCGAACTCGGCCAAGAGCAGGGCCACTCCATACCTCCCACTCCTCCACAAAGCTCCGTCTACCTCCACAGGTACATGAGCTCTGCCAAGGACATCTCGGGTTGATGTTCACCTGGTGGCTGCTACATCAAGCTTAAGCTCATGCAGCACCAACAATTCCACCAATGCTTTCGTAGGTTGGCCCTGCAGGAGAGTCACGATGGCTGACTCGTAAAGAGTTCCTCGCCAAACGGCATCCGAGCAGACTTCAAGTCATAAAATGGGCCTGAATCCCAAGACTGCTCGCTGTTGCAGGAGGCGCGATCAATCTCACAGAGGGAATCATTCGTGATGGGCAGACTTCAATCCGAGAACGAGCAGGTCACCGTTGCCATGCAGCCCGTCAATACTGGCGCAGAGCCAAAGACTGCACCGCAAGCCGCGGAGATCGAAAGAGTATTGTCGCCAGATGACCTGAAGAAAGATCTCCAAGACTACGACAGAGTACGCATATTGACAGGACAGAGCCGTTGATGACCTTTGAGACATCCACTAATCATTACACCAATATGTTTAGCTCGATGAAGAGGTCGCCAAGTACGCCAACAGTGCTCGGATCGATATCTCGCCAGCGGAAAACAAGCGTCTGCGACGAATGATTGACAAGCGGGTGCTGACAATCATGGTATGACACTCTGGACTGATAGTACAACCGGACAGGCGACTGAATCTGAACAGGTCTTCACATACTTCCTCCAAGCGCTCGACAAAGGCACCATGTCCTTCACCAGTATCATGGGCATACGGCAGGACATCCCAGCGCTGTTGGTTGGGCAGAACTACAGCTGGCTGACTACATGCATCTACATCGCTATCCTCATTGTTGAGTTCCCCATCAATCGGCTCATTGCTCGTCTACCGATCGCAAAGTTCCTGGGGACGGCCATTATCTGCTGGGGCGCGACATTGGCCCTTCACGCTGCCTGCTCGAGCTTTGCCGGTCTGGTCGCGGTCAGGACATTACTGGGTATCTTCGAAGCGGTCTGCCAGCCGTCCTTTCTTGTGTTGTCGTCGATGTGGTATAAGCGCGAGGAGCAAGCGTTGATTGTGAGCTTGTGGTACTGCATGTAGGTGCTGGCATCTGGCGAATGGCTAATGAGACCTCTGCTGATTCGAGTCTCTGTGCAGGAACGGTGGACAGCAGATCGTCGGTGGCTTGCTAGCATACTGCTTCTCTTTGATCAGTCATGGGCCGCTGAAGGCGTGGCAGGCGATCTTCCTCACCTACGGTTGCTTTAGTGTGCTTTACGGCTTCTTCGTCCTCTGGTGGATGCCAGACTCTCCCATGCGTGCCAAGTGCTTCAGCGAAGACGAAAAACACCTTATGGTTGAGCGGGTCCGATCCAATCAGACCGGTCTTCAGAACAAGAAGTTCCGGATAGAACAGGCCAAGGAGGCTCTCGTGGATCCGCAAATCTGGTGCTATTGCCTCATACAAGTCTGCACCACGCTACCAACCAGTGGCCTGGGTGGCTTCTATGCTATCATCATCAAGGGATTCGGCTTCACAACCCTGGACACGCAGCTTCTGGCAATGGTTCTTGGCGCATATATTATCATCGTGCTGTTCAGCTCTACGTGGCTGGTGAAGAAGACGGGTCAGAACCTGATCGTCATGGGCGTCTATGTTGCGCCTTCCATCATTGGGTGAGTCTCGATGAGTGTGACCCTTACTCGGGACTATTACTTATATGCATCGCTTTCGCAGAACCATCGTGCTGCTGACGGTTCCAAATACGACGACTGCGACCAAAGCGGGTCTGCTGACGTCCTACTACATGGTCCTGTCGTTCTGGGCTGCGCAGACACTCGGCATGAGTATGCTGTCGAGGAACGTAGCCGGACAAACTAAGAAGTCGATTGCGGTGGCGATGAATTTCGTGGCCTGGGCAACAGGCAATGCCATCGGTATGTTCGAATCGCAGGCAATTGAGATCATCCAGGGCATACTAATGGCGTTTGACATCGTAGGTCCCCAAGTCTTCCTGACCTGGAACGCACCTCGATACTGTGAGTGTCTTGATCTGAAGACTGTCCGGGAAGTCAGCTAACCCCTACTCTTAGCCATCGCTTGGAGCACTCACATGGCATGCTACGCCTTGCTTGTCGTTGTGATCGTCGTGCTGAGATGGCATCTCAAGAGGCAGAACAACAAGAAAGATGCAATTGCAGCGGCAGGTGTCGAAGAAGCGAAGGATGACCGCTATGTGCATGCCTTCGAGGACTTGACGGACTTTCAGAACATGAACTTCCGCTACATGTACTAGACTGCGGCATGAGGTAACCTTTTAGGTCGTTCACACGTCTGTCATTCGACTACCTAGCAAGACTGATGTTAGCGCTCTTGATCTGTGTAAACGACAGAAGCTCATCCAAAGACTCCTCACGCCCTCCGCCGGACTCCTTGTATCCACCAAAAGGTACGCCGAGGAAGTGGCGCCCCACTTGATTCACCCAACAGAACCCGACCTCAAGCTGCTTCACAATGCTCTGTGCAGTTGCCATGTCCTTGGTGTAGACTGACGCTGTCAGGCCGTACTCCGTATCGTTGACTTGGCGAAGCATCTCCGACTCATCACTCCACTTGAAGACTCCCATGACAGGCCCGAAGATCTCCTCTCGTGCGATTTTCATCTCCGGAGTGACGTCGGAGAAAATTGTTGGCTCGATGAAGTAGCCGCCTTTGATGGCATCGATGCCCTCGGGAGCCTTCCCACCACATAACAGCTTGGCGCCTTCCTGCTTAGCCGACTCGATGTAGGACATTACGCGGTCTTGCGCTGGCTTGGAGATCACCGGACCCATCGTGGTGCTAAGGTCTGTTGGCACGCCAGCTTTGTAGTTTATTTTCACGTAGTCCAGCACCTTGTCGAGCACTTCGTCGTGTATGGACTCGTGCAGAAAGACCCGAGACGTCGACCCACAGCTCTGCCCGGCCCAGGTAAAGTTCATTCCTCTGGCTACACCCACTACGAGCTTGTCGATATCCGCATCCGGAAACGCAATCAATGCGTTCTTGCCACCAAGTTCGAACAGTGTCGGCTTCAGCGTATCTGCTGCTGCACGAGCGATGGCTTTGCCAGTAGGTACACTCCCGATCAAGGTGACCTTACGTATCAGACGATGGGTTGACAGGGCTTTGCCGCACTCGACTCCACTCGGCAGAACGCTGATGACTCCAGGCGGGAATACCTCGCTGAGTATCTCAGCCAGCCGTAAGCAAGACAACGGCGCCTGGTCCGGTGGCTTGACGATCACTGTACAGCCCGCAGCCAGCGGCGCAGCCATCTTTGGTAGAAGTGATGGGTATAAGGGGAGGGAGCAGGGTAAGAAGTGAGAAACGTCCGCAACAAGTTCCCGAGTTATACGCCACACACGTGACCCGCTTATGACTCGGGTGCTTAAGAAGGAGAGCATAAGAAGGAGGTAGAAACTAGGCGCGAACTCGCTCGGACGAACACCTTATAAACCTCTTTTTGTATTATAGCTACATCTACCTACTCTATATACTATACTAATCTATATTACGAGGAACGTTACTAGTATAAGCCCTTTAGTATTATAAAAGAGATAATCGTAGATAGATTGTCTAATCTCGCTAGATCTAGAGATCTAAGCTCTCTTCCTTTCTATTCCGTTCCTACTATATCTCTATTTCTATATCCTAGTATAGCTTATTAAGATAATTAATCGCTACTTTAACCTAACTATCCTATATAAAGCCTATAATCTCGTTACTAGTAGCTTAAGCTTTATCGACTATATCCTAGATTAGCTTATTACCTATTACCTAGGAAGAAAACTCGGCCGCCTATAGTAGCTATACTAGTAGAATATTTAGCTACTTAACGAGAAGCTTATAGAACGACTAGATAGTAGAGGTAGCTATTAGGATTTTATTCGCCTTTAGGCGTTCGATAGTCCTACTAATAGTATCCTTAGTACTATTTACTAGCTAGATAATCTTTCTCTCGTTTAAGGTTCTAGCCTAATAAGGTATACTAGCTATAGTAGCTAGCTAAATAGTCTAATAAGCGCTCTAGATATACGTAGTAGACTACTAGAGAGCTAGCTCTCTATCCTTATTACTATAGTCTATAGTAAGACGGGCTATATATATATTACTAGCGCGCTAGAGTACTAGTATAGATAGTTAACTAAAGATAGGCGGATTAGGAGTCGAGATCTAGCTATAGTCTTAGTATAGGTATATACTAGGTATATTAAAGGGAGTCGAAGCGCCTATAATCGAAGGTCCGCTACCTACGCTACTATAGGTTAGTTAAAAGGCGGGGTTTATAATATTAGTCTATTCTAGAGATACTAGCGATATAGCTAAGGCTAGTAGTAAGAGCTAGACTATACCTAGACTACGTCTAGCTCTAGTCGGTATATATAGCCTAGCTAGTTATAAGATATTAAAAGCGTACCCGGTAGCTACTAGAGTTAGACGCGGCTAAATTATAAGTAGGTTGCTACTTATATCGAGCTTCGAGAAGATACTTCGTACTAACTATATTTCTAGTATTAGCGTACTTAAAACTTCGAATCCTAGCTTCTTTTATATCTCGTCGATATAGTTAGTAAATATCTTATAGAGGTCGGCGAATTTAGTATTAGTAAGCGGTACCGGTTTACCGTTAGCGCCGATAGCCTACTAATATCTATACTCTATAAGTATCTACCGGATATACGCGCGTTTCTAGAGATAAAGTCGGAAGTTAAGTAAGATATAGTAGTTAGGCTACTTACTCTCCTATTTACGTACCTAGGTATAGTAGTACTCGACTATCTAGACGTAGTCGGGCTTTAGAGCCTTACTACCTACAAACGGCATAATATAGAGACCGAGCTTATTAGCGACTTCCTTAAGCTAGTCTATATTAAGCTATAAGAAGTCGAAGCCGAATTCTAGGAAGCGCGGCTACTACTTCTCTATATTAAGTTAGCGAATCTACTCTCTTATATACTAGCGTGTCTCGACTATATTAAAGGTTTAAGTAGGATATACCTCTATATAGGTATCTAAGTAGTAGTAGAGCGTTAGTATAGTAGCGACAAATAGGTAGATATAGAGACTCTTACGCTATATAAGGAGGGTCTAAAAGGATATCGATCGATAGAGGAGGGCGATAGTTTATATAGTAGAATAGTATCGTAGCGATCGTACGTTCTAATTATATACTAGAGCTCTAGAGAAGAATAGAAAGTACTAGAGCTACTCGACTATAGTATATAAGGTATCTAATAAGGAGCTCGTTAATAAGGCTATAGATATAGACTACGCTAAGCCTATCTTAATACGGTCTTAGACTCGTAGGCGTAGTAAGATAGTTTAGTTCGTTATAGATATCGATAGTCGCGTAAGGGTAACGCTACTATTATAGTAAGTATACGTCTAGATAGCGGTAACGACCCTTATAAAGGGTATCGTTCCTCGGCTTATACTATTATATTATAGAGAGTATACTAGTCGCCGAGACTCTTCTTCGGATTCTAAGGAAAGCCGGATATAGCGCTAGAGTTCGAGGAGCTAGAGTATAAGATATAGAATATACTATATCTTAATACGCTACGCTTTATTTATATACTAGGTCTAGAACCTAGTTACTATATAGGGCGCCTATATTAGAATTACGCCTATCTCTCTTAAGACATAATTGAAACTAAGACCGACTAACGTAGTAGAGTTATAGTTAACTACAACTTAAATTATAAGAGGTCGAGGCCTAGGGCCTAGTATATATTAGCTAAGCTTTTCCCTATAGATAGGTTCTATCGGTTAAAATATACCTTAGATCCTTAAACTATCTATACCTTAACTATTACAATATATAGTATCGGTACTAGGTATATTGCCTTATTTAAGGTAGTATAGACGGTATAGGTAGTATAAGTAGTAGTACGACTAAGTACTCTACTAGAGTATATACCTAACTAGACGTCGACTAGACCGGACGCTACCGACCCTCTTACAACCTCTTATACTAACAACCCGCTTACCCCTCTCGAAAACGTAGACTAAGCTCCGTTCCGGACGAGTAAGCTAGAGTATAAAGCTTATAATCGGTCCTACTAGCTTCTATTTCGCTACTACTAACTAGCTTACCTATCTTTAATATCTAGCCTAATAGGGATACTACTAGACAACTATACCCTTAATCGTATCTCTAACGACGTTCGTTATACTATCTAATTCGTAGAATATATAAAGTCGGACGTAGCCTATACTACTATAGCTATAACGAAGATAAATACTACCGCTATAGCTACGAGCGAACTCGTTATTATCTATATAGATTAATAGGCTATAGCTTAGCGCGTAATAGAGCGTTAGCTCTCTTATAACGCGAGCGTAGCTAGGTAGATAGCTAATAATCCCGAGGCTAGCCTAAGTATAGGTCCTATAATAGGCGGGTTAGGGTTAAGCTAAGTATCTAAGTATAGTAGTCGAGGATCCTTTACTTTATAGAACGCTCTCTTACTTTAGTACGGTAGCCCGAATATACTACGAGAGTCGCTAAGGCTAGCGCCTACTTTTAATAGATTCGGCTTTACGAGTCCGATAGACTTAAGAGTAGGCTATAGTATAGATAGTAGGTTACTAGACTCTATTCCGAGTACGTATATAGACTAGATAGTAGGCCGCGAGAGCTAAGCCCGGCCTTCGGTAGTAGATATACTATCTAAAGAGCCTACCTTATATAACTCTAAGGCTATAGTATCTACTATTAGGTCTAGAATAGGTATAGACCGCCCTCTATCGGCTCTATTAGTTCTAGATAGTAGTAGCGTATATAGTAACAATATAGCGGTATATAGATACTCTCGCTAGTAGAGTAGTTCCGCTATATCGCTAGGCTACTAACTCTATAGAAGTCCGCGAGGTAGATATAGATCTAAAGCTACTATAGGTTAGCTCCTAGAGCTCTAGTATCCGAGCCTCTAAGAGACTATAGTAGCTAAGGGAAAGCCTATTAGTAGTAGAGAGTATAGTACGAACAACCCCCTAGTAACTCTAGAGACATACTTATCGATCTTAAACGAATCGACTATATAAAGAGACTTCCGCGGTAGTAAAGACAAGCTTAAGAAGGCGATATAGAAGTCTATACTATCTACTATATAGAGCTAAAGCGTAAGCCTCTACTCTACTAAGATAGATATCTTAGATAGAGTCCTTAATTAATAGACGGAACTAGCTTTTAGGCCTATCGACGAACCTAATCTAGCTTCTATAGCTCCGGTCTAGTATACGGCTCGCGTAAGCTACGTACTAGAATACCTAGAGGGAACGCTCGAGCTCTTTAGCGAGAACTAGGCTAGAGATACTAAAGGTCCCGATC
>JAKLLW010000390.1:0-36176 GCA_022814695.1 Neocatenulostroma microsporum
TGGCCCCAGCGCTGCTTCCGGTAGAGGGAAAGGTTCTCGCGGTTGAAGTTGGACTTGCAAGTGTTGTCCATCATGCCGAAGAGGGTGCCGTTGAAGGTGAAATCATCACCGTTGTGGGTGAAGAAGTCGTTGCGAGTCAGCGAGCTGTCTGCCTCGAACTTGTTGTGGCCGTCAAGACCTGGCTCCGTGCCAGTCAACGCCGGGCTGTATGAAGTGCGGCTGGTAGCGTCGCAGCCGATGGAGAGCTTTTCGTTCACGAGGTCACCGTCGGTGGTGGTGAGACCGAGCACAGCGAGAAGGTTTGCAAGGTCGTAGCCAACGTTGTAGACGTTCTGCTGAGCGTCGACAAGCTCGTTGAAAGTAACAACACCGTCGTGAGACAGGAAGTTGTGGTTGGCAGCGGCGTTCAGGCCCGGGCAGGGTCCACGAATGTCGTTTGGCCCAGGAGCGGTGTAGTAGTGTGCAGTGTCACCTGGTGCTGGGACCTGATAACCGCCCTTGCCATTGCCCATCTGACCGTTCGTGGCATTGTTGTATGGGTACTTGGCGGTGACTGGCGCGGCGGGAACATGGTTCGGGTTGAATGGGCAGTTTGCTGCGCTTCCCGCACCTTCAGCAGGTTGCTGGCGGTAGCGCAGGTTGCCTCTCTTGAGAAGAGACGAGTCGACGCCAGGCTGGTTGGCGACGAAAGGGAAGGCGGCAGCGCCGGAGATGAGAAGAGGGAGCACGGATTGCTTCATGATGGCGGTTCTGCTAAGTGCTGGTGTTCGTGGGTGACTGTCAATTGTTGATACGAAGGAGATGCGTAGAGGACAAGGACGTTTCCTTAAGTATCATACAGAGGTCAAGCGGACGCCGAGGAACTTTGCCAACATATTGCGATTCTCCACTCATGGTACAACCTACAGTTGCGCCATGCCCCTCTGCAGTACCGGTCTTGGGTTGCTTTGTGGCTTATGACGTGCCGATCAACTGGCATGACCGTTGCTGGTTGCATCGACAGACCGAAGCCACTGTGCAATATGCGATGTCAAACCAAGGGGTTGCCAAATCAGCGTTCGCGATTGGGCCATGGTTTGTGCTGACCATCGCGATCGCCGCTATTCCCACGATTGTTGCGTTTCCTAACCCGGGAAGGGCAAGAACCGAACTCAGAGGAGATGAAGTTTCACCGTAAAGCCGAGGCACCGACCACCCGGCCAGGAACGAGAGGAGAAGTCATGCAAACAGAGTTCAACGAGATGAGCTGCGTGGCCTGTGAGGGGAAGTGATCAGCGGTTAAGGTTTTAAGCTTCCCCAAAGGCAGGCGGCTGATCGACAAGCACAGTGGAGGATCTTCTCCGCAGTTCACCCGCTTGGCCCCAGAGACCCTCGTCTTGGTGGACGTGGACCTGGTGGAGTGAACTACTGCTTCACATCATCTTGGAAACCTTCGATCGATGCGATGGCTTCTCCGAAGTGCTTCTTGGCGAGCTTTTCAGTCTGGTGAACGTACAACGCCCAAAGTACGGTCGTTAGGCACCACTAACCGTTCAGCCTGTCACTGTACAGCTCTATGGTACTCCTTAGCGATAGCCAGGAATAGGCAGCATCATGGGGAGACTTTCTCCATCTTGACTCCGGGGTGCCCAATGAGAAGGTCATACGTTTCACAGCTACCGAGGCTGCGGAGGAAAGTATGCTCGAGTTAATAAGCTAATTTTGCAGGGTAAAAGCAGGTACCAAGGTGTTTTAGCAAGCCACCTCCCCACATGCTGAACATGGAGTGACGCAGAGAGCGTTGTTGTGCAGGGTCCGGCATGCAGTATTCCGGATCCAGCACCGCATTCTGGCCTCCCGAAACATCAACAACGTTCGAAGACCCTGTACAGCCCTCTCAAATTCGCAACTTCAACCGTGCCTTTGAGCAGACTTCGAGTCGCCACGAGTCTCGACTTGAACGCTGGAAACAGCACGTTCTCCACAGCCTTCTGGAGCTCGTCGCGGCGTGTTGCGATTTCCTCTTCGTGCGGCGCACCCTCAGGCGGCTGCAGCGGAAGCGCCTCTGGCACATAGAAGCTAGCCAACTCTCGGAGGAAGCTCTGAAAGCAGCCCTTTTCGTCATTCCAGTCAACGTGAGGTCCCAGCCTGAGTAGGAGGTTCGGAAGCTTCGCCAGTGATGGCGTGTAGCCTTTCATCAACAGCGGTATCGCGAGCAGCTCACCGTCCTCCGAGATCTCGAGTGCAAAGTACTCTGCCATCATCTCACGTCTCGACATCAACTGCTCCGTCACACTGGGCAGTACATCATCCCAGTCAATTTCCTCATCGTCTGGCTCTAGAGCCTTGGCTTGCGTGAGACCGACGTCCAGCAGCTCTCGAAGCACAAGGGGTGGGTTAAACCGGATCGTGCCAAAGTTGCCGAAGTCCGTCAGGCCGAGCTGGTAGAAGTACTCGGCTGCCACCATGCCATAGTCGACGAGGAACAAGCGTACTCCGCCTTGCATAGCAGCAATGCGCTTCCGCTCGTCAACGATGCCCACAAAAGTGTGGTTCGCGAAGACGTCGGTCAGCTCGTTGTGCATGTTTTCCCGAACCGAGGCCCGAAGCTCCTTGACGGTGGTGAGACGGCAGGTGGTAGCTTCCTTGTCTGTATATTCATAGTCCATGCTGTCTGACGCTGGATCGCCCGATGGTGACGTTGGTCGTTGGGCTTGAGGTAGCATAGCTGTAATTTTGCGGCTCTTGGCGTCAGTACGAACGAGGTTGTTCTCGTATGTCTTCTGTGTGCCCACTTTGGCCGTCGACGGTCGTTTCGAAATCGTGGATGCTGCATCGCCATGTTCTGGCACAGTGTTCGCTTTTGAGATACTAGGCGTCTTTCCTCCGCCGAGCAGACTCTGTGTCATGAACGTTCTGCTCGTGTCGACCTTGCCTAGCCTTGACCGAATTTCGTCGCAAACGAGCTCAACAATCTCCTCCTCGTTGAGGAAGTTCACCTCTCGCTTCGTCGGGTGGACGTTTACATCGACTCTTGCGGGATCGATCTCCAGACTCAAGTAGACAAATGGTTTACCACCTTTGGGAAGGAATGTGGAGTACGTCTGCTCCACCGCCTTCTTGATGATGGACGATTCCACGGAACGGTGGTTGATGAAGAGCAGTAAAGTGGTCTTCTTCGCGTTGTAGTTGGCATTGCTGACAAGGCCGTCCGTCTTGAACCCGTATTGCGCATTGCTGAGTTCGAACTCAATGAGCTCATTGGCTACGGCGCTGTTGTAGATGATGCGTATGCGGTCTTTCACAGTAGCAGTGGCCGGTACCGCAATACCTGCGCCAGCTTCGCCGTGTTTCTTGCAAGAAAAGGCAACACCTTTGCAGTGTACGGCATATCGACCAACTTGGTCCGCGATCTTCGCATACTCCTCGCTCGCAGACCGGAACGCTCGTCGCCGTGTTGGTACGTTGTAGAAGAGATCCTCGACGGCTATCTGCGTACCTTGGCGGCCGGCACAGGGTTTGGGGTCTGCGCTCTGGGCTGATTTTGCAGGCGTAAGCTTGCCGCTGGCATAGAGTGCTTTCCACGCACAGCTGGAGTCGGCAGTCTTCGTAGTAACGGCCAGATGGGCAAAGTGGCTGATACTCGCAAGCGCCTCGCCACGGAAGCCGTATGTCCCGATACTGGTCAGGTCCTCGAAGGCCTTGAGTTTGCTGGTTGTGAAGCGCTCACAAAGAATTGGAAGATCGTCCTTACTGATGCCGCAGCCGTTGTCAGTGATTTGGAGCAGCTTGAGCCCGCCATCCTTGACGAGTATCTCTAAGCTCGTGGAGCCAGCGTCGACGGCATTCTCAATCAGTTCCTTGAGTGCATGAACTGGCGCGACAATGATCTCGCCTGCAGCTATCTTGTTCACGACATCTTCGTGCAGTGCGCGAATCCGGCGTGGTGCCTCTATCTCATCGGCTTTGCGTTTGGTGCCACGAGGTGGCGAGGAAGACATGCTGGGTTGTGGTGTCGCCATGATGGAGTATGTTGGATCAAGCAAATGGCATAGTCGCGCTTTCTGCCGGTCGTGCCGTACACTGCGATATGCGATGTAGTTGATACAGAGCATGTAGTCGGACGACTCTCGGACGTGATGTCTCGAACGCGTTCACAGGCGTACTTGGAGCGCACTCGCTCGGGAATGGCCGGCGCTAGAGGCTGGCCGCAGAGCGTGCCATCACTGGTTTCACAGCGAACAACCACGCGTTACACAATGTGTCGAACAATCTCAGAAACCCGCAAAACATTCCTTGAGCTTGAACGCGACAGTTTCGCTTCTCGAGCCTCTCGCATGTCAGCCGCACTCTGGACATGAAATCCGTCAAAGCTTCCGTACCGAAGGCGAGGAAGGCTAAGCCAATGGCAAGATCAGAGTCATCAATCGCGAGTACGAGCACATGGTCGGCGCTGCTTGAGCTCCCGCCGGAGCTCCGCAACCGCATCTACGACGAGGCGCTGCTCAGTGAACAGAGGATCTACATCGACTCCGGACGCAAATCTAGGACAGGCTCTTGGTCGCCACCCGCCATCTTACAGACGTGCGCCGTGATCCGCTCGGAGGCGAGCGCGATTTACTACGGTCGAAACACTTTCACCATCTCGCCACACTTCGCGGATAGTCACTGTTGGAACGGCATGATATCATGGCTCAAGCAGCTTGGCACATCACAAAGCCGCATGGTGAAGTGCTTCCATGTCGACAACGAGATATGCCTCAACACGGAAGAGGCAGACCGCTTCCTTTTGCGGTACCACGAGAAGCTTTTGGATGCCGGGGTCGAAGTCGGCGACGGTGCGTTATGTGTGGAGACCGTGCAAGGCGATAGCAAGGACCTACCGTCTTCGATGTTTTGGTACAATGGGAAGCAATCCGATCATGGACAAGCTGAGCCTGACGAGCTCACGTCATCATAACAACAGACATGTGGTGCTATAGACGAACAGGAGCCTCAAGGTTTGCCTTGTCCAGGAAGAGGTTTGATGCCCTTGGATCTGAGACTGCTGTTCTTGTCGCGAAAACAGAACGAAATACTGCAGCTGTACGAAGTGTGCGCTTGGGCAGGTGCCAACGGCTAGGCATAGAACGATTATGGGAGGAACGGATGTCACCTCTTTGTGATGTCGTCGACACCGGAAGTATCTTGCTTCGGTTACGGCTGATCGAGCGAGATCATAGCAGGGTCATGACCGACTCGGCCTCGAAGGTTGTGATAGCCCGATATGCAGATGCAATGCCATTTGACGACCGTATAGTACTTTCTTACACTCCCGTATTCGCCTTTTCCTGCCATATCTTCATAGCCCGTCTCACCGCGCCTTCCAGTATCTGCCCGGTCGTTCTTTCCTTCTGTGAAGCGGCAGGACCCGCGCTAGCGTTGCGTCACGAAAACCGTCAAGCTGCTCACATCACCTCATATACCTCAGACTTCCAAATCACAAACACTCTCTCTGACAAGAATACTACGGCGTTCCAGAAACCACGGAGCCACTCATCGCAAGCCAAGCCGCTGAACGCTCTCACCACCATGGCCGACTCATTGGTCCCCACAGACAACGCCACTGCAGAATCTCACCACTCACCGCTGCTCGAATTGCCAGCCGAGCTTCGCAATCGGATCTACGATTATGCACTCACCACCGAAGAGAGCATCCACGTCACGGCCGTCGACGGCAAGAAGGTCTGGCACGCACCAGCCCTGCTCCAAAGTTGTCGCCAGATAAGAGGTGAAGCTAGCGCCCTCTACTATGCTCAGAATCACTTCGTGGTAGCTGCCCGGAATCTGGCAGTTACGAGGATTGTGAGGACGCCTGCGGCAGTCTGCTGGTAGCGTGGACGGAGGTGCTTGATTGCAAGGCTGTTAAAATGCTACGGAGGGTCTACCTCGACGATCACTATTACTCGGAACCCTTATTTGCTGCCAGGGCATTCAGGCGGTACCGCGCCCGGCTGAAGGCGTAAAACAGCCCACTGCGAAGTGATGTGCTCTGCGTGGAGCTGGAGAATGATGATGGTGCGTACTATGGGTACTGGGTTGGAGTGGATGGGGGCCTCTTATGGAGCCAAGTGCAGAGCGGGAAACCAATCCCATGCTCGAGTGATGAAGAGTAGAGGTTACAAATGGCGGTCGGGTTAATGATGACTCGGTCGGAAGATGGGATACGAAGGACCATGAAGCAACGAAATGCAGAAGGCGTGCTGCACCCTCGCGTCTCTGAAGTCGAGAGAGCCGGCAATTGTGGGAGGTCAACAGTTTTGCTACGGTGTCTCGCTTATCCATATCTTAGCCATATCAAGATGAGCTCCTAAACAATGTACTGGCGGCACTGCTTGGGCACTTCTGATCTTTCGTCGCCGCCTGCTCCTGGATCAGGGTAATCGACTACTAAGACACCATAAAGCCGTGATAGAGAGTGGCATCACATCAGTGCCAGCAAATTGAGGCACATGAAGCCCGTCGTATGCTTCTGAGCCCTGGTCGTTTGCGCTCGAATTCGGAAAGGTTGCATTCACAACGCACCGCAATTTTATGACGTTCACTCGTGGTGGTGACTCAGTGACTCAGGTGGGCTGTGCTTTTTTGTTCTGCTCAGCCTACTTGACGATAGAACCCTCAAACCAAAAAGGTGCACTGGTATGTGGACGACTTTCACCTCAGGACACACCGACCCGAGATCAAGAAGGCAGGGAACACCAGGGTCAATACATAAAGACAGCGACCAGCAGCTGGAATTGAGGGCAGAACTGTGATCTTTCTGGGTTCAAAGAGGCAGCAATGGCGAGCTGTGAACCGTCATCGCTGCTGGAGCTACCGCCCGAGCTGCGCAACCGCATCTACGAGTATTCGCTCATCGCTGAAAGGCCCATCATCATCAAAAAAGGCGTCGAGCAGCATTGGCGCGCTCCTGGTCTGCTTCAAACATGTCGCCAGATACGGTCCGAAGCAAGCGCTATCTTCTACGGCAACTGCATCTTCTGTATCGGAGACATGAAGGATGAATTCTCGTTTGCGGGCCTTGAGGAAGAATGTTACGGCAAGCTGCAGAGTTGGCTCGAGGGCATTGGGTCTCTAGCAGCCCTGATGTTACGCAAGGTCTACCTGGACGACCACTTCTACCATAGTACCCCGGGGGCGTTCAGCGGGCTCAGTCGCTATCGGACGAGGTTAGTTGATAGCGATCTGGTGCTGGAAGAGAACGTGCTTTACGTCGAGCGTGAGGGAGGGGATGGAGACGTTGTCTGGTTCGCAGGAGAACACCATTTGGAGCCGGGCAGGGAGCGGGACGAGTATTGAAGTTGATCCGCCAGAGTGTGTTGATACACGGCAAGCTGCTGGAAGAGGCTTGGTAGTCTTCGCTGCTGAGTAGTGGATGAGCGAGTGTGTACCATGTCACGTCCGGTTATTGCCATGGATTTCTATACTTCTGCAGTCTCATTCGGTCCGCCTGTGATGGTGAGTTTTAGAATCATTGCGAACCACCAGATGATGCCCAACAACCACCGACCATGCCCCACTATGTACGTCATCATCAATGGTGGGCTGTCCTGCAATTTGAATTTGCGTGGTGTCTTGTGCTCACGACATTGCTCGACAACAAGCTCAATTACCATACCACAGCTACTCACTACTCTACAACGAAAACCACATCAACCCAGCAACGCACGCAAATATGAGCGGAACATCCAACGTCGGCGGCAGTGGTGTGTACGAGGCGGGCGACCAGGTTCGTTGCGATTGAACATACAGCCCATCCAATGCTAAACAACATCCAGGTCAACAGGAAGGACAGCGAGATCCAGGAGGAGAAGCAGGAAGCCCGATACCATGAGGGACAGCCAAACTCCCACAAGGCCAACGACTCCAGTACGTATCATTGCGCACCCATACGGCAGTCAAACTTCTTATACTAACGGTTCTCCACAGAGGACGAGCGCTCGATCGCCAACAAGCTAGCCTGCGAGGAGAAGCGTGAGAATGAGTCAGAGAAGAAGGACCGCGAGCAGCTGCAGCGCGAGCCGGACCCAACCCTGCCAGCACGGTCCCACGGCAACGAGCCCTCGAAGGGTGCCAAGATCGACAAGGAGATCGAGGACGAGGAGGCGGAGATCCTGAAGAAGAAGGGCGCTTTCGGCAGCAAGCAATAGATGGTGCCTATACCGGACGGAACGCACCAGAAGCAGCATGCATAGAGCGGACGCTATGTCTTGAGGGCGGCGTGTGTTCAACGGAACAGATACCACTCATAGCATGTCAATGACTGAACGCATTCAACGCCTTGTCTAGGGCCACTCCCGATGCCTTCCCTTGCGTAGAATACTCGAACGATTCTCCGATCCTCCTGGCAAAAGTGATATTGCGCCAAATGCTCATTGTTCTACGGCTTTCGTCTTGATATGGTGGTAACATGTCTCTGCAGTTTGACTTCGCATAGGCCATTGGAGACTTCCATCTCTGCCAAACGATATACTTAGCCCATGCAATTGGTCTGCGTAACGATTTTGCTTTCATTCACTTCGCATCAATTTCATCTTGTCTTGATTGGCTCCTCGTGAACGCACCGACCACGCGTTTGCGCCACACTAGCCACAGGCTCACTCAGGCACAAACATTGTGACTTTCTGTTTCAATATACATCGTTTACATGCTCCCTCATACCTCCCGTACCGAAATCGAATCCTTCCGGTTTCAGGGCGACATCGTGATAACCGCGCGTGGGGACTAAAGACAGAACACAAGCATGACCGGCCGTTAGCAAGGAGGCACGCTGTGGCGGCTTCAGCCTAGCCCATCCAACCTTGATACAAGATGGGTCAAGGCTACTCGACAGCTCTGCCTCCCGGCTCAAGCGCTATCGAAGCAGCCGAGTTCTCAGACTTGACGTTCGAAAAGCCTCTGGGCGGAGCCCGTTTCTTGCGAACCGTCCGAGCAAGGCACCAGCATGGCGTGGTCGTCGCTAAGGTGTGCATGAAAGCCAATTCTAGCATCTCGTTCAAGCAATATGGCAAAGACCTACGGCAAGAGCGCCAAGCACTACTGGATGTCCCGAACGTGCTCCCATATCAGCGCATTCGGGAGACAAACTCAGTAGGACTCCTGCTCCGGCAGTACGTCCACACCTCGCTCTACGACCGCATCAGCATTCGGCCGTTCTTGGAAGGGATCGAGAAGAAATGGATCGCCTTTCAGCTTCTCTGCGCGGTGCGAGATTGCCATTCTCGCGGCATCTTCCATGGCGACATCAAATCGGAGAATGTGCTGGTGACCTCTTGGGGCTGGGTGTACCTTACGGACTTCTCATCGACCTTCAAACCTGTGTACCTGCCGGAAGACAACCCAGCGGACTTCTCATATTACTTCGATACGTCTGCCCGACGGACATGCTACATTGCGCCTGAGCGTTTCCTGGCCGCAGGCGAGCAACCGCATGAGGACAAGGTCGTGCAGTGGAATATGGACATCTTCAGCCTTGGCTGTGTCATCGCTGAGCTGTTCACGGAGACACCGACCTTTACCTTGAGCCAGCTTTTCCGGTATCGCAAGCGCGAGTACGACCCTACTGTATCATTGTTGCATAAGATCGACGATGAGCATGTGCGAGCACTCATAAGCAGCATGATACGTCTTGATCCTGGAGAGAGATGGCATGCGCAGGACTACCTTGACGAGTTCAAGGACAAGGCCTTTCCGCTGTACTTCTACCAGCATCTCCATGTACTTATGCAAGAAATCACTGACCCATCATCCGGTCGCAAAACCGTTACCGCGAATAACACGAATAACGGCATCTCCGATGACCGCATCGACAGGGTATACGAGGACTTCGAGATGCTTGCGGTATCTCTAGGGTACAGTGATGCCCAGACTCCGTCGTCAGCGCCTCGGTTGAATCGCGGACTCTTCCCGATGCAGATTGACCTCCTCAACAACCGGCACGCAGCCAACGCCTCGCTCGTCACCGCAGGAAGCAATGGAACCTTCATTCTCTTGAATGTTGTCACGGCCTCTCTTCGCAGTGCTGGCAGAGCCACGTCTAAGGTCAGAGCATGCGAACTCCTGCTCGCATTCGCAGAGCGTCTTCCGGACGAAGCGAAGCTTGACCGCATACTACCGTATGTCATGCCACTTCTGGACGACAACAATGACATGGTACTTGTAGCGGGACTGAGGACGATGACCCAGCTGCTTGCGCTGGTGATTGTGGTCTCTCCAGTGAACTCATTCCTGTTTACGCAGTACATCTTCCCGAAATTGCAACAACTCACGAATTCGACAAGATTCAAGCAACAGCCCATAGTCCGCGGTACCTACGCAGCATGCCTCGCAAGCTTGGCTGAGACGGCCTCACGCTTTCTCGACATGATGCAAGCTCTTAGAGCTGAAGGGACCCTGCCCGCTACAGACAAAGGTGCCGAAGAAGGATATGATGACTACTCTGCCTACCATGACGCTTACGACGCAACTCGCTTGCAAGTTCTTGATGCATTCGAAGCCCAGACGAAAGTGTTCCTTACCGACAGTGACACTGCTGTCCGACGAGCATTTCTCAGCTCTGTACCTAGCCTCTGTGTCTTCTTCGGCGAAGCGAGGGCCAGCGATATCATACTGAGCCATCTCAACACCTACCTGAATGACCCTGATTGGCTTTTGAAATGCGCCTTCTTTAAGACGATCGTGGGTGTGGCAGTTTACATCGGTGGTGCCAGCCTGGAAGAGTTCATTCTGCCATTGATGCTACAAGCCTTAGCGGATCCACAGGAGTTCGTTGTCGAACAAGCGTTGCGCTCTCTGGCTAGCATGGCCGAGATTGGTCTCTTGCAGCGCCCGAAGACATGGGAACTCATCGACACTATCGCACGCTTCGAACTGCACCCGAATGTTTGGATCAAAGAAGCTGCGTCTCACTTCATCTCTGCTGCCACTACGTATCTTTCCGTCGCAGACGTCCGCATACTAGCGTCACCGCTGATACAACCATATCTGAAAGTGCCGGTAAGTACACTCCTCGAGTCTGAGCTGCTCGATGCACTTAAAAAGCCGTTGCCGCGGGCTGTGCTAGACCTGGCGCTGGAGTGGGCAAAGCGAGTAGATCGAGGTGTCTTCTGGAGGACGGCACGGGATTCCAAGCAACTATCATATCGCGGCGTCACCCAGATGCCTCTTACATCTTCCGTCGCCGACCTTGGCCCTCGAGCGATGGGCCGGCTGCCGAAGAATGACGAGGACGAGCAATGGCTCGGCCGACTACGGAACGCTGGCATGCGCGGTGAAGATGAGATGAAGCTCCTCGCCTTTCGAGAGTACCTTTGGCGTGCCGCCCAACGAATGAAAAAGGACGGCAGCTCGACACACGATCCAATGTATGACGGGCTGGTCTCGTTGACGAACTTCAACATGACACTCCACAATGTCATATTCGACACTAGCATTGACACATACGAGCAACGTATGCGCGACCAAGGCCACTCGGAAACAACCATTGCAGAGGCATTGCAGGAAGCTGCGGGCCACAGCAAAGACGATACGCTCAAGCGACTGTCACTACACGGGATATCAGAGCAGCCGACTGACGCCGCTGGCGTCGACATCACCAAGGCAGTGGACTTTGCTCCTGGGAGACTCTCGGGACTGAAGAGGCAGACGTCGGAAAGCCTTTCGTCATCGCCAAGCTCCGGTGTTGGGTTGCTTGGTGGCGAGCGCAGGCACAGAGGCAGCGCCACAGGCTTGATCAACGGCAACGGTCTGCGCAACAAAGCCTTGCCTGAAGTAGCAACAGATGATGCAACGGCAGCTGGTAGGCTGAACACGCGGGTTGTCGGTAGTAGGAAGACCTCGGCATCTTCTCGGTATATTCAGCGGCCACATGGTCCCGGAAGAGCAGCGAGCAACCGAGCAGCGCACAACTACGGAGGCAATGACCCTACGGTGCTGAAGCTTCTTGATACCCTGTATGTCGACAACTTCCCAGTCGATGTCGTGGAGTTCGGCCCACTCATACAGTCCACAAAACGCGGGCCAATACCCTCGGCCACTGCGAATGCAGCTCCAGGTCCGTGGTGGCCGCAGGGGCAGCTGGTTGCAGTTCTCTCCGAACACAGCAGTAAAGTTACCCGCGTCTTAGTTGCACCGGACCATACCTGCTTCCTCACGGCCTCGGACGATGGAAGCATCAAGATCTGGGATGCCGCACGACTTGAAAGGAAGGTGACCCACCGCTCCCGCCAAACGTATCGGCTTGCACCTGGTGTGAAAGTCACGAGCCTATGCTTCGTCGAATCGACGCACAGCTTTGTCTGCACTGCATCGGATGGCAGTGTTCACATCGTCAAAGTGGACGTCTCGGAGTCTCATGGTACCACCAAATACGCCAAGCTTAGAGTCTTGCGGGAATGGCAGCTGCCAACCAGCAACCCTGACAAAGAGCATGCCGTCTGGTCCGAGCACTATCGCGGCGACTCTGTCAGCACGCTCGTCCTTGCAACCAACCTTGGGCGTCTTCTGGCTATCGACCTCCGTTACATGTCGATCATCTTCGACCTTCGCAACCCACCTCAGCATGGGACACCAACATGCTTCTGCATAGGACGTCGCCACGACTGGCTTTTAGTGGGCACATCACACGGCGTACTTGATCTGTGGGACCTGCGCTTTCAGCTACGTCTGCGCACGTGGGCTTTCCCAAGCGCAGCACCAGTCACGCGCTTGCAGCTGCATCCGAGCCGCAAATCTGCCAGAAGGAACAAGGTCTGCATTACTGGCGGCACCGCTGGCGGTGAAGTGACGGTGTGGGATCTGGAGAAGGTCATCTGTCACGAGATCTACCGGCCTTCCTGCGATCACAGCAATAAACGCCTGCATCTGCGAGACTACGAGCTCCGCAATCTTGATGAGGAGCGCTCTGATGGGTTGCTGAGCAGAGTTGCAGGTGCCGTGGCTGCAGACACAAGCATCTCCGAACAAGCTGCTTCGACACCCGTTATGACAGCAGCATCACACTTCGGCGTACACCAAACTCCAGATGACGCAGAAGCCGTACATGCATTTGCCGTAAGCGGCGGACCAGACGGCAAAGTGCGCTTCTGGGACTGTGATCGTTTGGAAGGTTGCCGGCTTGTCAGCGGAGGTGCGCCGGATGAGAAGCCGACCTATACCTTCAGTCAAATGGGTACAGATACCCGCGTGCTGAGTGAGAAAGACGCCGGAGACGAGCGTGCGTCCGCAGCAAGCACAGTCGAGTCGAGTAAGATTGCTGCAAACACTTCTGCGAAACGCAGCGGGAGTGCAAAGTCGACAAGCAAACCATCGAGATACGATGCGATACGCATGTCAGCCCAGCACTTACTGGAAGGCCATCTTGATACAATCACGGATGTGGCTTTGCTTGAGCGACCTTTCGGAATGGTATTGAGTGCAGATAGGTCCGGGCAGGTGTTTGTCCATCAGTGATACCATAGCTAGTGAATCGAGTCAAACAATTCTCCTCGGAACAGTCGCATCTCCAATCGCGTCGATTGTCTGAAGGATTAATGAAGACTACGGTAGCTCGAGATCGAAGCTATCTTTCAGCAATCGGGACCATACTCCAGTGCAATCCAAGAGCACTCTCGGGCAGCTGCCTCCCAAGATCTGTAGCAATTGCTGATCGCATCTAGCTGACCTTCGGAGGTCGTTGCTACAGTCGTGACTCGAGAGGTTGACTCGACCGAGCAAGCAGAATAGCAAGCCTGCAGAAAGAGTACAAGTACTTCAAGCTGCCGCCAGGGACAGCCTCTTCTACTCTTCACCAAACAACACAGATACAGCCAATCAACAAAATGTCCGGCAAATCAAACAACAACAGCAACATGAGCAAGTCCGACGCCTTCGCGCATCCAGTCCTCTGAGGTGACTATAAAATATCGCCTTTGGATCTCGCACTTGTCCTTGCTGACCAGGAGACAGGCCAAGAGCGGCAATGACCAGGGCTTTGCTTCTCGTGCCCAGTCTGCTGCTGACAGGAACAGCAACAACAGCGGTGGCTCTGGTGGTGGAAGCAAGAGTGGTGGTGGTGCTGGGAAGAGCAGCGGCGGCAGTGGTGGGAAGAAGCAGTTGCCCATGAGCGGCAAAGGGACCGGCGAGAAAGAGAACGTTGGCAGCTATCACTCGTTTACAGCTAGCTAGCAGACAGACATGGCATGACTTGATCTTTTGAAAATGTCTGTCTTCCACTGGAACGCCCAAAACACTCCGAGGCTTGGTGACAATGGAGCTTGCCGCCTTCTCAGTTAACTAAAACGGTACTGGAGCTCTTGAATCGGCTGTTGGGTATCTTATGGCTACATAAGTGTTGGGACATAGTCAACGTCGATGCACGTAGAAATCACGCTATTACGAAAGTGCGACGACATCTACAAGATCTTGGTAAACTCGCTATATAACCTTGCGACCATCTAGCAGCCATAAAGATCGCTCGAAGGTCGAGAACGAGTTGCGATCGTGGGGTCTCTTGCAAGGCTCAAGCGGCAACGTCCATTATCAGGCCTTGCCCGTTACTGTTTCGAAAGCTCAGACCGTCGCTCACATGCCCTTGTATCTCGAGAGGTTGTGTTCATCTGACGGTCTTTAATCTGGTGATACCCCCGAGAGAGTGGATTGTGTCCAGGACATGTCATGGAGTGACTCGCCTCACTGAGTAGTGAGGTGAGGCTGGCGCCGAGCTGGACGACGGACGAGAAGAGGTTGCCAGAATAGGAAGCTGTAGCCCTTGGCAAAGACCAACCAATCAAATTGCCGGAATCTTTCTATCTCCCCACCGCGTATTCATATAGCTTTCGGTTCCCAACCCTGCGTCGCCTATCTGTTAGTCATTGGCGTACTGCAGTAGTCGGTTGGGTAAGATGCCTAGTTTGAGAGCAAGCAGCTTCCCTCGAAGAAACATCCAGCGTGAGTGAAGCTTCTTACTCTCCGTCACTTTTCGTCATCTCTTTGGTGGAAGAAACTACTTCGTGAACTCACGAAGACAGCCACCATGAGCAAGCCTATCAATCGGCCGAGCAGGCGGTCTGGGGAACAGACCGCGAGGAGCTTGGGGACGTCGTACAGATCGCAGGCGGAGCAGAACATAGTGAGCATTGCGGAGGAATCGATTGCTCGTGATCTAGATGAGTCGGCTGGTGAGAATGGCGAGGAGCAGGATGTCGAGAATGGTCTCGAGCGAGTTTCGACGCAAGAGCGAGCACACTTGGGACAGCACTCGCTCGCTGGCTACTACAGACGGCCGAGCTATATCGCGGGTGCTCCTAGGCCGTTCTTAGGCTCGCAGCAACCAGAGAGTATCATACCCATGGACCAGGAGTACGATGCTGCGATAGGTGAAGAACGTAGTCTTCTGCGGGACAACAATCTCATCCCACCAAAACACCCACGGAGTGGGAGCCAGGCGTCTCACACATCAGGCTCTGGGCTCATACATCGCATCTCTGTCTCGGCTTTGGGACGTAAGAAGACCGCAGCTGTTGACGAAGAGGCAACTGAAGACAGCGAGATCAATGGAGTTCCAAGCGAGACGACCGCATTACTCAATGGTGCCAGGAATCCCGATGCACCATATGGAGGCGAGGATGACCCAGAGAACATTGACAAGAAGTGGGAGGAAGCCGTCATCAGTGGCAATATTCAGACCACCTGGCGGCGGGAAACGAAGACGTTGGCACGCTACTCTGGACCACTCATGCTCACATTCATCCTACAGAACTCGCTCACACTTACGAGTATCTTCACAGTGGGCCACATCGGCAAGATTGAGCTAGGTGCAGTATCTCTCGCAACCATGACGGCCAACATCACGGGCTACGCCATTTACCACGGCCTTACTACTAGTCTAGACACCCTGTGCGCCCAAGCCTACGGCTCCGGCAAGAAAGAACTCGTCGGACTCCAAATGCAACGTATGATTTGGTTCCTCTGGACCATCACCATTCCCATCGCCGTAGTCTGGCTTGCCGGTACCGAAATCCTAAAGCACATTGTAATCGAAGAAGACATCGCCATTCTTGCTGGACGCTACTTAAAAGTGCTCGTCCTCGGCGCTCCAGGCTACGCTTGTTTCGAGAGCGGGAAGCGTTATGTTCAAGCACAGGGCCGCTTTGCTGCAACGATGTACGTCTTGCTCATTGCTGCTCCACTGAACGTCTTCCTGCACTGGCTGTTCGTCTGGAAATTCCAATGGGGCTTTATCGGCTGCCCGATCGCTGTGGTCATCACTGAGAACCTTATGCCGATGCTCCTCTTCCTATACGTCCGGCTTTTCGGAGGCATGGAGTGCTGGCCTGGCTTCACATGGAAAGCTTTCCGCAACTGGGGTCCTATGGTCCGACTAGCTTTGCCTGGACTGATCATGGTCATGGCAGAGTTCTTAGCCTTCGAGATTCTGACACTGGCTTCCGCTCGCTTTGGCGCTACATACTTGGCGGCGAATACGGTACTGCAGAGCCTGAGTGTCATGACATACTCACTTCCATTCCCTATCAGCATTGCTGCGAGTACTCGTGTTGCCAACCTGATTGGAGCCCAGCTGCCGGAAGCTGCGAAAGTGTCTGGTAGAGTGACTGTCATTCTCGGCGCTATGGTTGGCATACTGAATATGGTGCTCTTGAGTTCGCTCAGAGAATACATTCCGTGGGCATACACGAATGACCCAGAAGTTGCGGCCTTGGCTTCCAGGACGTTGCCTGTGAATGCCGCCTTCCAACTGTTTGATGCCTTAGCTGCTCAAATGAATGGGTTGCTGCGCGGTTTAGGAAAGCAAGAATTCGGAGGGTATGTCAGTCTGTTCGCATACTATGCTGTAAGTTCCCATTCATCGGTCAATCACTTTTGTTCAAGCAGTGAACTGACTTCTGCCCCAGGTCGCCATACCCTTTTCCTTCGGCACTGGCTTCGGCTTTGACTGGAAACTTTATGGACTCTGGGCTGGACCTGCTATTGCGCTGGCTATCGTGTGCATTACGGAGGGCATCTACATCTACAGGTACCCATGGCAGAAGGCGTCTGAAGAAGCTGCGCAGAGGAACGCTGCTGGTTGAGCAAGTCAATAGAAGTTACTACCTCGTAGTCTCTAGACGCGCTGTTGAAGAGGGATACAGTGCGTCCGAAGACCTCCACAGCTCGCCGTGAAGATTGGACAATTGAGGGATAGCGAAAATGCAGCGCAAAACTGCACCACCAAGTCCTCCTTCTGGCAGACCGCAGCCGCTCCTCGTGCCGCCCAATCTCCAGCTCAGCCATGCGGGTTATATCTTCAAGGCGTCCTTCGTGCGACTGCGCTTCCTTGCTCAAGTGGAAAAAAGCTACATCATGTTCGAATGCATCACGGTCTCGCCTTCGTTTGGCAGACCGCCGGGCCATGACCATGATCTTGTACCTTGCCTCATCTTAGATCTCATTCGAAGCGTAGATCCGCGACAGGCGATGCCTCGTGTCCCGACCCGCCGACTCCAGCTTGGCCGCGACTCTCCTGATGAGCTCCTCGATCAACTCTCCCAAAGTAGTACTCGGTGGCACATGCACGTACCACTTGGCAATGAGATACGGCTCATCAAGACGGCACCTGATGTATTCATCCTTGACGAGTGGGCCCAAGACCATGTCCTCCCAGCTGCCGCCCTGGAACTCACTGCGACCGAGTGCGATGGAGGAGACGTCCACCTGGCATCCGCTCCAGTAGTAAAGACGCCACGGCGCAAGGAGGAAGTTTGCATCGCCTTTGCTGCTGATGTTGATAGTCTTGTCGAAGAGGAGATCTTGGTAGGCGGCTGTCTGGGAGTCTGGGTTGTCTTCCGCTACTGCGAAGAGTAGCGTACGCTGAAGCTGTGGCGAGCCATCGATGGTACGTTTGAAGGCTTGGGATGTTCGACGACTGAAGAGCAATGTTTTCGCGTCGAGTTGCTTAAGCACCAGCTCGAGTAGCTCGACGGTGTTGAGGACGGCGTTCCTTGAAGCTGAACCGGCCGTACTGGATGCCATGACTGGCACAAATCGGTCGGAGATGCGTGATCAGGGGAGCTGGAGATGGTGTTCGTGTGTTGGAAAGATGAACGAATGAGTGCAACGGGAAAAAATCAATCTAATAAGAAAATTTTCACAGCGTGGGGGGTGAATGTGTGTGAGCTCTTCAAAGGTTGCTTGGCTTGCATTCACGTGGCTACCTAAGCACGTTATCATGCACCGTCATCATCATCATCTGTATCATCCTCACTACTCTCGCCGTCGTCACTGTCGTCTTCAGTATCGGAAGGGAAATCCCGTCCATTGATAGCTGGCAGCGCTGAAGGGTGGTACTCACAACTTTTCTCGTGAGCTGCATTGCCAAGCGTATGTATGCCTTTGAGACCCTTGTACGGGGCCTGGCACTTCCAGCCTAGGGTGCAAGGGTTAGCAGACATCTCGCAAAGGCACAGAGACTTTCGGGGGTCTGTAACGGGCCGCAGGGGCTCTATCCTACGTACAGAACTCATGCTTGCATTGCGAGCCTGTACCGTCGAAGAATCAGCAATATATTTCAACTCCTTCATGGGATCGGCTTACAGGTCATATGATCACAGCCGCCATGCTTTCTGATATGCATCGTACAAGATGGGCAGCGCTTCGCATATTCTTTGAGAAACGTGGTCGTATCTCCGTCCTGGTCGTCTAACTTCATGCTCGCTTGATAGCTCGAGCAAGATCGCCCTTCGTGCATAACGACTTCGCAGTCGGTACAGTATCGCATCTCACAGTTGGCGCAGTTAAAGACGTGGCCGTCCGCTTGGTAGTACCCAAAGTTGCAAGTCGAAGACGGACATTCTCGATAGCTTGGGTCTTGCTTGATGTACTCTATGCTCAGCTTCTCCACATAACTACAGCCGGATCAGTATGTACGGAGGTAGACCAGTATCATATGATGGCTTTCGCACCTGCTGAACAGCGGTTCGCCGACCCTATCAGGAGCTAGGACTTGAACTTCACCGACGTCAAGTATCTTGCTGCACTCCGGGCAGCGAAGGGTTCTTGCGGCGGTGTTCCCAAGAGCGATGCTGACGTGCTTGCGCCAGCAATCGGAGCACGTCTCACTGTCATGTTCTGCAGCTCCTGTGTGGACTCTGCCTGGAAAGAAGCGGCTTTGGACGGCTTCCAAGCAGACTGAGCAAGTCCGTGGCTCCAGCGGATAGAACAATCTCCAGGCTCGTACCAGTCCAGCAGTCTGATTGGTCGTGGAAGCCGTATTATCGCCACTGTCGCCCTCGACATACTTGCTGCTCTGTCGCGAGCAGAATCTTCTCTCTCCGGCCGGATCAAGGGACAGCGACATCTGCGTCAATCAGCAAGGGCAACTGGACTACTCGTAAGGAAGGATAGATTCGGTGATGTTGGACTTTCATGATGTTCGCTCCGGGCTCACACCACCAAAGTGACGCACTTCACAGCCTCGTCCGACTGCGGCAGGCTAAGGCCGCAGCTATCTCAGGCTGACAGCCTTGCTTTTGCAAAGCTGGAGCGCTATTGGGTAGCTTTCGATAGCTCGAGCTCGCCGGAGACGGTACGGCTCCAGGTAGCCAACAGGCTCTGAGTATGCTGATGCCTCGCCGGAAAAAGTAGTGAAGCTGCATCATTGTTACAGTCCAACGTTACTCAGACACATGTCACTCTGCAAGTGGGTGGGCAAAGTGGAGGAGGCTGTGTTCGGCCTCAGGCGCCAGCCATACTCTCGTCCGAGCTACCTATGCATCTGTCGCTGAACTCTGTGCCTGGCGCCTATTCACCACAGTGCTGGCCTTCATAGCTTCCATCTGTTGTTTCAACTGCAAGATCTCGGCGTCTCTCGACTTCACCAACTCTCTTTCCGTCACCAACTCTGCGTCTTTCGACCTCACCAATGCTTTCTCCGTCTCCAATTGCTCGTCTCTCGTCTCTACTTTCTGCTCCAGACCCGCAACCTCCTCTCTCAGCGTCTGACACTCCGTCTCGTAGTCCGGTGTGGACTCCAGCGTCTCCATCTCCGTCTCCGTCTGCTTCTCCTCTGCTGGCTCCATCCGGTCGTTGATCAAACTCCACCAGTTCACAACTCGCTCCACAGACTTCACCGCCAGACTGCATATCGTCGCCGCCAAAGCGGCTTGCCAGATGTCGTCCGGTGTGCATTCATACGACGAGATTTTGGACCAGAAATCGGTGCCCAGCGAGATGGTAGAACAAATCTCACGAATGGTCTTCATCGCCAATCCAGCTTTCCGCCCTCTGATATCCCGGACGGTAGCAACAATCGACGGGATGGCGAGAAAGCTCACAACGGTCTCTACAATCAAGCTATCTTGGCGTTTGGTGAGGTCGCAGTCGCCAGTAGGCTTGAATGGAGGGTTTTTTGTGTGGTCGTCGTCCATTGTGAGGTTTGGCTGGTGAGATCGCGTTGGTGAAGTTGTGTTGGTGAGATTTTCTTGGTGAGGTTGTTCCGTCTCGTAAAGCGCGAGATGTAGGTGAACTTTTTTTCTGATATATACGGCAGGAGCGACCTCACAGCATCCCGACTCCCCGTAATTTCCTCCTACAACTCCTGCAACTGTGGGATAACCGAGATCTAATCTCCTCCTTAACAGTGAATACTTAAACTACTCCAAGGTGCTCCCTTAGTCTTCATACACTCTCCCATAGCAGCGATCGTGTCCGGGACGGGAACCTCGTTACCTGTGCACTCAGGACCTTCATACCTACAATCACACCAAAGTCGTTAGCGAGCACATCAACGTCACCAGAACTCCTACGCATCTTCCACCAATGTCACATCTCATCAACAACTTACAGCACAACCCGACAATTGCCCCTATCCCAAGGCAGATCGTCCGGCTTATGACTTCTATAGCTATAATCGAAGCTTTGAAACGGTGCGTCCGAGCCTTCCCAGGTCTTACAATGGCCAGCGGGGAGTATATCGACTTTTCCCATCTGCTCCTCGCAGTGCAAGTCGGAGAAGTGCTCGAAGTTCACACTGAATTTATGTCGGAAGGGATTTGGTGGAAAAGCAACGGCAACCGCGAGCGTAAGCGCAGACGCCAGAAACCGGGTTAGAGTGACCATTGTAGCCTTTGGTGAATTATATATTAGCAAAGCCCACAGCCATAGGATGGGAAGCGATGTACTTACGAAGCTGTGTTTGAGGGAGTCGATGTTGGTAGGCACGCAAGACAGCACGCTGCGCTTTCTCTCACAGATCCCTAACTGCGCATGGTGTGCGGTGTGAAGCGATGGTACGACCAGACGGAGTATACCAAACCACTGCAGGCATGAGTTCGGTACGAATGGAACGATCAGAAACACACCACCATTGGTCGAAGACTCTTACTAAAGGGAGTTTATATCTCACCAATGTAGCATGATACGAAGACTTCAAGTACTGCATGTAAACACACAGTGTCTCAAGCACTTTGTATCTCGCAAAACGCTCACAGCGTGCGCCGTACGCCACCAGCACCGTCGCCATGCTACGGAAAGCACCAGCACTCCACAAGCACCCACACCCGTACCACTCTCGATAACGCTCAATCAATCCTTCTTCTTCCCAAACCCAAACTTGTGCCTCTTCTTCTCCTTCTCCTCCTTAGGCGGATCCTTCGTCAACTTCGCCGAGCTGTTAGCTTGAGCCGGCGCAGCAGGCCTACCATTCAAATTCACGGCCGCCATCTGCTGCGTAGGCGGCGCCGCGGGCATTTTCTGTTGCTGCTGTTGTGCCTGAGGTGGCGGTTTGGGCTGCGGATCCGGCTCAAACAAATGCGCTGGCGCTTGAGGTTTGGGTTGCTCGGCCGGGATACCGAGACGCCGTTTATCTGCTGATAAGTCGCCTACTTGTCTGATGAAGAGGGAGGGTGTAAGCATGTGGGATGTGACGAGGAAGATTTCTCGGTTGGTAGCGCGGCCGGTTTCGTAGCAAGCTCTGCTTTCGGAGTAGGTTGCTCCGCCGGCCATGAAGACTATGACTCGTTGGCGGTTTTCTGAGCCTACGTTCCCGGCTCGGGTTTTGGCCCAGGTGGGTTTTGCTGTTCGTAGGGAGGCGGCGGAGACTTGGGCGGCTTCGTTACCCATGTCTAGAGGTGGCTTGGTGTATGGGAAGGTCTGATCAGATAGCATTCGGCTGGCATCTAGCTCCAGTAGCTGCTGTAGCATTGGCTCGTATCTGCTTAGCGCGTACTCGTCTTGCAGGTTCATGGGCGGTGGTTTCCGCGGGAAGATGGGTTCGAAATTTGGTCGCTTGTCTTTCTTGCCGAGCCCGCGGTTGATCGTAGCTCCGAGTAAAGCCAGGTTCTGTATGGTGGCGCCATCTTGTGACGGCAGATTGGCATGCGCTTGCAGTTTCTCAAGATCTGCTTGTAACAAGCCGTCTCGGTAGAGCATGTACATGATGAGCAGCCGTAACCGGTCAGATGGTATGACGCCTTCTTCGTCCAGCATGCGTACGACTTGGTCTGGTAGCCCCTTAGGCTTCTTATAGTCCTCGTCTAGGCCGGTGGCAAGTGTCTATCGTATCATCAGCAAAGTCTCGTGCTCCAACGGCCGAAGTACGCACCTGCTCGATAGAAGCAATATCCATGAGCTTCCAGCTTTGGAATCTGTTCATGCTCTCCTGCGCCATGCCCAAGTGCAGCGCATACGACTCCTTCAAGCTCTGGAATTGCGGCAGCCCAGCCAGCATATCTTTGATCGCGTTCAGACTATTAGCTCCGCCCTCTGACTCCTTGGTGAAGTTTGGGTTGTCTTTGATGAATCGCTGGAAGTCGGCCATGAGCTTCTCGATCGTATCCTTCATGTGTCGATGTCGGTTCTCGGTCCAGATCTTGTCCTTCTCCGAGATCTCAATGTCCTTGTCGACTTGGTCATGTTCGCCTTCGTTGACGACTGTGCGGTAGGTGATCTTGTCGCCTTCTTTGATGGGTAGTAGGTCGTGGGCCATGGTTTGGTAGGTGAAGTCGTGTATGAAGGGTGCGAATAGATCCATGGTCCGGTCCATGATGAACAGTGTTCCGCGTGGTCGAGTGGTAGGTGGTGGAAAGTCCTCGTGGAACTTGGCATACAGATCCAGCTCATCTTGCACAAAGCGAGCAAGATGCGAGCACAGTATGCTGGCTTCATGGGTAGGCTTTGGTCGGTAGTACCGTATCGTAGGGTACTCGCCCAGCGCTACACAGACACCCACGACCTTCTGCGCGATGTCCTCCATATGTTGCCGTACTAGATGATTGCATCCTGGGTGGAAGAGTATTGGGAAGCTCCATGGATCTCGGAAGGTGACCAGGTGGGATTCCCTCGAGTAGAACTCGGCGTTCAGCACACGGAATAGTGCGATCTGCTCTCGTGCAATCTGTGACTTGTCTATCCGGTCTCGGAGCGCTGGATGTAGTACTGCAGCACACGATCAGCACTTCTGCGCCTTCTCTTTGTTCTCCATAGTCCACTTACAGCTCGTCCAGACCAGATGTGCCCGCCTGTACTTCCTCTTCTCAAAGTCGGCCATGAGGCAGTCCACGATATGTGGCTGCGGTGTGAGGAAGTATATGGCATCGACATCTTTATTCGTCGGTCTTCGGTCCGTGATCTGTTCAATGTCTGGAGTAAGTCAGGGCGCGTCGAAGCGAGTGCAAGCTGTATGGGACTGGCATACGTGTGATGTTCTCGTTCAGGATCTCGTCTTGCTCAATCACATTATCAATCAGGCGTCGGGAGTCGGGGTCGAGGACGAGGACTTTCCACTGCGCATGCGGTTAGCTTCGAGACCGTTAGGCGGATTGGGAAGATACGCACGTCGCCCTTCGTGACTTGTCGTATGACGCCCAGAAGGACTTGCAATCTGTCAGCTACTGCGACTGCACAGGCGTGGTTACTTGGCTACTCACTATCCCGCTGGGCTTCTATGATGGAGACCATGGTGGGCGGTGTCTGCCAGGCTCAGGGTTGGGTTCGCTCAAGTCTTGCGGTCATAGAGCTTTCGCAAAGAGAGGGCTACGATATAGGAAAAACTGGCAGCAGGAATCGGCAGGCTCATGAAAGAAATGGTCGTCACATGCGCACCATTATGCAAAGGGTACTATCTCGCAGCCTTGGTGGCATGACATGGAGTGGGGTGGACAATGGGGGCGGAAAGTCAAACGATATACATAGTACATGCAAGGATGTATGTATTGTCGGGTCGCGGAGGTGCCTCGCCGCCGCATCTCTCCCAAAAGTTCCATCTCGTCATGGAAACACCAACTTCTCACATATACGTCCTGTTATGCTCCTCTCGAATCGCCATGCAGGCAGATGCATCTACTGCGCCTTTCGTTCTCAGCAACGAGCCCTGCAAGCTCGCCGTCTGCGATCCAGCGCCGCCACAGCAGCGATAGTGAAGGGGAAGCATGAGGGCCTGGCGACCAGCTATCAGAGAAGAGATGGCAGAGACTTGAAGCGCAAGCCAGATCATTTCCGGTACGCTGGAAAGGACAAGGATGCTGGTGTCGTACGGAAGTTCTTCGACTTCGACAACAAGGACGATGGCAATGCGCCAATTCGTCGTATGTCAGGCGGGAGGCGCGAGCAGGGGAAAGCCGCCGACTTCAATGATGCACTACGGAACCGCATGGCAGTGCTCAAGGAGGAGATGAAAGAAGCGCCAGTGCTCGAGCATTTACGGAACGAAGCCGAGGACGAGGACGAGAAGGCGGAAAGCTTTAAGAACCTATGGACTGCGTTCGCAAAGCGCATACTCACAGAAGAGGACGCGGCCTTCATGCCTTGGGTTGGGAACAAGGATGAATCAGGCAATAAGGTGCGTGCCGGCATGCGCGAAGCGTACAGGATACGAGGCAACAATGGGTTGGACGAGAGGATAAAGTATGCTTTCTACGCGCACGTTACGGGTGCTCGCTTCACCGAGAGTGATATCAGGAATCAGAAGACTCTTGCCGACCTGCGGTATCCGACCGAATGGTTCCCAGCTACGCGCGCGATACACCGTACCATCCATCTCCACGTCGGGCCAACCAACTCCGGCAAGACGTACCAAGCGCTCCAATGTCTCGAGGCAGCTGAGCGAGGCGTCTATGCTGGTCCTTTGCGCTTGCTGGCACATGAAGTATATATGCGCATGAATGCGAAAGGTCGATCGTGCAGTCTCGTGACAGGCGAAGAGCGGAGAGGTGTGGCGGAAACGAATAAGGCTGGCAACTTGGACTTGTCCGCTTGCACGGTGGAGATGATGCCGCTGAATAAGTCCTTGGATGTGGCTGTTATCGATGAGATACAGATGATCGGTAATGCAGAGCGAGGCTGGGCATGGACACAGGCATTGCTGGGCGTGAAGGCGAAGGAGGTGCATTTGTGTGGCGAGGAGAGAACTGTGCCGCTGATCAAGGAGCTTTGTGCGAGTGTGGGAGACAAGCTGGAGATACATCGCTACGAGCGCTTGTCACCACTGGAGGTTGCGGAAGGCAGTCTGGACGGCGATCTGAAGAAGCTTCGGAAGGGCGACTGCATCGTCTCCTTCTCCGTCATGGGCATCCACGCTCTACGGAAGCAGATCGAAAAGCAGACAGGCCGCAAAGTAGCCACCGTCTACGGCTCACTACCACCCGAGACCCGCGCACAGCAAGCACGCCTATTCAACGACCCAGACAACGAGTACGATTACCTAGTCGCCTCCGACGCAGTGGGCATGGGCCTCAACCTAGCAATCAAGCGCATCATCTTCGAAGCCGCCTCCAAATTCGACGGTATCCAACGGCGAACACTAGGCATAGCAGACATCAAACAGATCGCCGGGCGTGCAGGTCGCTACCGCACAGCCGAGCAAGCCTCCCAAACACCAGCCGAGACACAGGACCTTGCCGCCGCGAAAGGAGATAGCCCCGTCGAAGTATACGGGGCGAGCAAGAACGAGAATAAAGGCTTAGTGACCACCCTCGAGCCCTTCGACTTCCCTATCGTAGCCGCAGCCATGGCCGCCGAGCCCGAGCCCATCAAATCAGCGGGTCTGTTCCCGCCAGCACCCGTACTCGAACGCTTCGCATCCTACTTCCCACCCGGCACCCCTTTCTCATACATCCTGATAAGATTGCATGAGCTGAGCCAAATGCACAGTCGATTCCACCTTTGCGGCCTGAGAGATCAGATCTGGATCGCTGACCTCATTGAGCCGGTCAAGGGTCTCACCGTCGCAGACCGCAACGTCATTTGTTCAGCGCCAGCAAGCCGGAACGACGACATGTGGAAGACCCTTATGCCCGCCTACGCTCGCTGCATCGCCGAACAGAAAGGCGGAAACATTGTCGATCTTGAGGAGATACCTCTCGAAATCCTTGAAGCCGAGGTTTCCGCTTCCCGCGACTACCTGCGCGAACTTGAACGTCTGCATAAGGCTATCGTGACATACCTATGGCTGTCATACGGGTTCGCCGGTATCTTCACGACGAGGGCCTTGGCTTTCCATGTCAAGACTATGGTGGAGGAGAAGATTGAGGATGTGTTGGGGAAGTTTTCGTTCTCGGAGACGCAACGCAGGAAGGTGGCGGCGGCGAGGGAGAAGCAGGTTTTAAGAGATCTTGAGGAGGCTGCTAGGGTTGCTGAGGTTGGTGAGGAGGAGGGGGATGCTGGTCCGCCTGTACCGGGTGAAATCGAAAGAGGAGTGGCAGAGGTAGTGGCTGGGGCCGAGGAAGCTCAAGATGGTAGCAGCGGCGTTACAGACATTACATCTGAAGCGCAGCTTGACGATCAGACCTCCCTAACGGCAGGCGGTGATCGCTTCGGTGGCGAGGAGGATCTTGGTCTTGAGGATCCCGATGAGCCTGAAGTACTGAAGGAGGATGAAGGGGCAGCTAGTAACTTTGCGCAGTGGCGCCAGAGTCAGACCCGAGGAGAAAGCCAAGGCTCGAAAGAAGAAAACGATATTGAGGGCAGTATCTCTGAAGCCTTCAATGAGGGCGAGGAAGACGCCAGCGCTGCCTCCGAGGCCGACGAAGTTGGGCAGCCCAGCGAGGAGCGATTATCTGTGGCCGACGCAGTGCCTGGAGAAGCTGCAGAAGCACGGTCAGAAGCTAGCAGCGAGGTCGTCAGCCCGGAGCAGGATGTCACGGACATCGAAGCATCTGTCACGCCTGAGACCGAGCTATCTGAAAGCGAGCAGATGGAGCCAATGGCGACACAAGCAGAGTCTCCAAAGCCGACCGAGCCGCGAGTGCCATCCGAGGCTGTCGACGATGTCCCGAAAGCGCAGGCTGGCCAAGGTCAGTTCGGCGGTGGGCTATCGCCTAAACATCTGGTGGACGTTGATGTACATCCGACAGAAATGGAGAGGAATGCCGACTCGCGGCCGTAAGCTGCAGCTCGGCCTGTACATATACGTGATACTGTACTCTACTGTACTATAATCTAGGCGGTGGCGCCAAGCTGCTAGAAAGTCCTGTCGACCGACACCCTTGCCAATAATTTCTCTGCAGCCTGCCCCTGGTTATGAGGGACTGTACTCGCACCCAGAGCACGCTCCCTGGGTGTTGATACGGAGAAGACATGAACTACTGTGGCTTTCCCACCGTCGTGCCCCCTTCATCATGCTCGAGCTTTCAGACCGGCGTGCTGTTTGCCCATGAGCCTGTTTTTTTGTCATCCTCCCGAGGCTGGCTGCGGAGCTCCCTTCTGAGATTAGCTCCGTCAACCCGTCTTGAGGCATAAGTCATCTTCCTGCCCTCCTCTCTCTCACTCCCACTCCGTTCCCTTTAGTCTCTCCATGAGATACTCCACCTCCACGACCTTGGTCAACGGAATCACGACATCCTTGTACATAGCCACGACAGCATCAACGTTGATCTTCAGCGCTCCATCTTCGCTCATATTAGGGTCTGCACCGTATAAGTGCGCCTTAGCCCTCAACCTCTCCAATACCTTCTTCTCCACCTTCGAGTCCGTAATGGCCTCATCAATGCCTTTCCTGTCATTGGCCTTTATGAGCGCGGCGTACTTGGCCTGGTCAGAAAGGAACTTCGACTCTGCGACGAACTTCCCGAAATGTATCCGTCTGGATAGGGATTGCAGGCAATTGACGTCTGCCGTAGCAGAAGAGCCGTAGTTCTCTTGTGCTTCTCCTCGTTCTTTCCTTCCTACATCCCGGCAGACTTGCGGCAAGATCTCCTCTACGTATTTCGTCTTGAGCTCCGCGTTGAGGTTAACGTCGTTCTCCCACAACACTTTCGGGTATTTCAGTTCCGGGAGCACGGTTGGTTGCATGGCATCCGGGAAGAAGGGATGTTCGTCTGGGGACTCGAAACGTCGGATTTTGGATTGGAGTTCTTCTTGACTTCTAAGCACCCAGTCCATGAACGACAGTGACGGGGAAGTATTCGCAATTTGTATAGCACCAGGCTGGTAGATCGTCGAGTTCAAGGGGAATTGGGCACGTTCGATCAAGTGGAAGAGGACGGTGTCTTCGAGGCGGATGAGTTGGTAGCGGATGTGGGGGAGGGAGAGGGCGGAGGCCGGGTCGGAAATGTCGATTGTGGAGTCCATGTTGGGATATCGCATGTGCACTCTGAGTGTTGAGTTGGTCGAGTGCTGTTTGTGTGTTTTGCCCAAAACATACGTGTGTTTCGAGTGACAGCCTTGTCGTTCTCGTTCTAGGCAGTCGCAGCGGATAGTGGTGTTGTGAGGGCTGCTCGGAAGTTGCCGAAGACTTCCGCGGGCGACCATGTGCAGCAGGCTTGTGATGCTGGGCACATGCACGCGATCGACAACGCCTGCATCAACCCATACGACACCCGGAGCCTTGCCTGGACAGTTCTCAAGTTTCGCGCTTTTCTTGCTGTCCCGGTGTACACCATGAGCCGATAGCATCTCACGAAATCACATACCTCCCTCCACAATGGCGTCCCGAGGCCGCAGTACTTCACCAAGGCAGACCAACGCATCTAGGATGCCCCAGAATGCCCAAGATGACAATATCTTCGACACTCGGCAGATTGAGGCCTTCGGTCGGACAGTCCATGCAACGGCCTCGCAACTCATCAACTTCCAAGGCAATGACACCAACTCTCCCGACCCATACCGAAATGCCCTCACTTCTGTTCACCGATCGATGCGAAGGCCCATGATACAGCGTTCTGTCTTCTCCTTCGCCAAAGCTAACCCTCGGGAACTTATACGGAGTAACTTCAACACCTCTGAAATCGAACATCGGGCCTTGACGTACATACCTGAGGAGCTGATTCGAAATGCGCCGCCAAGTGCATCGCCGTTCAGTCTACTGGAAGGCTTCAAGGCTAGCTTGCCAGAGGAAGAAGATACCTCCTCCCCCAGAAGACGGAAAAGGCATGGAAAGCATGGTAGCAAAAGCCATAAGCTGTTAGAAGGCCCGGAAGAGGAGAAAGGTCCACCGCAGTTCGTGAAGTTGAAAAGGGACAAGGATCGATTAGATCACAGATTAGAGATGATGGGAATCCGAAAGACGATGTGCGCTAGCGAGATACAGGAGCTGGATGCCAAGATCCGGAATCTTAACACGATGCGGAAAGTGGTGTTGGACAGACTAGCAGGCTTGGAGCAAGAGGAGCATGAGTTGGAGCTGGAATTGGGTGACATGACTGAAAGGCTGGATGAGATGCAGGAGCAGCTTGAGGACGAGGCGGCGCTGGCGAAGCAGAGCTCAAGCTTAGCGGCGCAAGGCAAGGAAGCGAGAGAGGGCGCCGAAGCAGCTGCGGAAGAAGACGTGGATGTGGAGGGCGATATGAGTGCCAGCTTCATGTCTGAATCCATATACGAGAAGCTTCCCAAAGCGCGGGATTCGCCAAAGAGCAAGCGGAAAGGCAGAGGAATGCCCAAGCGAACAATTAGTATGCCTGTACTGCACGAGCACATGGAGCCAGGAAGTCGGATACGGGAGCTGCAAGCTCATAACGACATCATTACTGCAATGGACTTTGACGCGCCATTTGGGACCATGGTGACGGCTGCTATGGACGATACCGTACGAGTCTGGGATCTGAACGCAGGAAGGTGTATGGGTCTACTGGAAGGTCACCTTAGCAGCGTCCGCTGTCTACAAGTAGAAGACAACCTCGTAGCAACCGGTTCAATGGATGCAAGTATCCGGCTATGGGACCTAAGTCAAGCGGACTACAACCCGCAGCAAGCCACCTCGAACAACATCTCCGCAAAGCCGACAGATGCGGAAGACCTCGAAGACGACAAGGAAGAGGGCAGCGATGCTCTTTTCACACCCGCCACCTCCGACGCCGGCGCTTCGTCTACCATCCAACAGGTTCCCGAACCTCACGGTGATGCAATGGCCGATTGCCACATGTTTACCCTCTCCGCCCACGTCGCCGAAGTCACTGCTCTAAACTTCCGTGGCAACACGCTCGTCTCTGGCTCCGCGGACAAAACACTTCGACAATGGGATCTAGAGAAAGGTCGATGCGTCCAAACCCTCGATGTTCTCTGGGCGGCCGCTCAGGCTTCCACCATCAACCCTGGCATCAATGCTGCGCCTGCCACTTCTGGTCTAGGGGGCCAAGGGGACAGCTGGTGGAAGTCCGGAACTGGGAGGCTGAGGTCAGGTGAAGGGCAGGCTGAAGCGGATTTCGTAGGGGCGTTGCAGGTCTTTGATGCGGCGCTTGCTTGTGGGACCGCGGATGGTATGGTTAGATTGTGGGACTTGAGGAGTGGAATGGTGCATCGCTCGCTCGTGGGACACACTGGGCCGGTCACAAGTTTGCAGTTCGATGATGTGTATTTGGTTACGGGGTCCAGAGACCGGAGTATACGGGTGAGCATCCCTCCTGTTAGTACTACTATTGACGTCTACTAACTTCGTGTGATGTAGATTTGGGATCTCCGCACCGGCTCCATCCACGACGCTTTCGCCTACGACCAGCCGATAACATCCATGCAATTCGACGCTCGCCGAATCGTCAGTGCAGCAGGTGAGGGTGTAGTGAAGGTTTACGATAAGACTGATGGGCGGCAATGGGATTGTGGTGATGGTGTTTCTGCGGCGGAGAGTGAGAGCAAGCCTTCCATCGTGGAGCGTGTGCGCATAAAGGATGGGTACTTGGTTGAGGGGAGGAGGGATGGTGTTGTTGGGGTTTGGAGTTGTTGATGACGGTCTTCAAGTATGGGTGGAGAAGGGTTATCTTTGGTTAAGAGTGTAAAAGTATGCATTGCGAGCGTTTTGCGAGGCGCTGTGGTGTGCTGTAGAAGGCGGTATAGGCAATGTACATATGAGGGTACGCTTCTGAATGTAAGATTCTCTGTATGGTGCTGACTTGGAAGATTCCGTTGGCGTACTGATCACAGGGTCGCACCTTCCGCATTCTGCTTCGGCGGAGGCTTCCGACGCTAATGTAAGTCACATGTTCACGTGTCGACCTCGAGTTTCGAAACCTCATCTTCTAATTGGACACCCAAGACATCGCTTCCAGACACGCACTGTCAGCGTACAGCCTTGTGTCATTTCCAGCACTGGTGCAAACGGTAGATTTGACTCCTTGAGGTTTTCACGGGAAGGAAGGCACTGACAGGAGTACAGCTCAACCACAACCATGACTTCCGCCGTTATCGCGGTTCTCGCAACCCCAGAGCTGCTGGAGATGATTCTGCTCGAGCATGCCGCCACTGTCGACGATTTCACCTACCCTTGGGAGCGCTTCAAGGTCATGCGCACTCTTTTGAGGTGCCAGCTAGTGGACAGGAACTTCCACGCCCTTATCCAGAACTCGCCACAACTCCAGACCGCGCTCTTCTTCAGAACAACCGCCCCGAATTCCACGCCTCCCGTACCTGCGGCTGAGTACAAGCCAGCATCTAAGTTCAGAGAGGTCAATCCCCTGGCTATGTCGAAAGCAATCAAACTCTCTTCGGCGGGTGATAGGTTCATTGTGGGCCAGCCTTTCCACAGCCCGGAGGAAGTTCATGTCACCTACCGACGGACTAAGCCGCAAAAGGGCAAGGAATCCGTGGCTCTGAGCGGCAGTTGGAAAGACATGCTCTTGTGTCATGGTACTGCAACGAAGCGCATCCGCTGGATCAGCCCAGGATGGCATGGGAGCTGCAGATACTTTGAAGCGAAGATGAGGTTCAGAGCAGGCATGAGGATGGGCGAGGTGGTGGACCGCTTCCTTGAATGGGAGGAAACGTACAAGGGACCTAAGATGGCGCGGTACCTCACAAGTCAGGTACCGGTTATCGAGCTTTGAGCGTCGGGCTAGGGTGTATTCACGGCCGCATGTGCCTAAGGTTGCAGCTGGCGGATTGTAGTATCGCAGGTTCAGCGGTCGAGCTATGGACCGGTTTAGCTTTCATGTATTGCGGTAGAGACCTTGCTGCGCCAGTGCTTTTGCATGTGATTGCGCACAGACCTTTGCGGGGCTTCACTCCACCTCGCAAAGAAAGTTCGACCTCCACGCTCACATTGCATATAACAAACCCGTCGGCGACAACGTCGGGCGGTACGTAAAGCGTGCTCCAACAAGGCCAAATGTACGACTAATGGAGCATGCAGCAAACATGGCAGCGGTCAAGAGCGCAGCCAATAAGGTCTTCGGCACCATTGAGCTTCTGGAAGACATCCTCATCAATCTCGACATCAAGACACTCTTGCTCAGCCAACGTATCAACACCTCCTGCCGCGACACCGTCGAAGGATCGCTCCACCTCAGGCGGGTACTCCACTTCGAACCGGTGCCTGCCACCTCGGAGATCCCCGAGGATCTCGACCCACTCCTGAACATCAACCCGCTCCTAATGTCAAACCCTCTCGTGCCGTTACCGAGTCATGGTGCACTCGAGCTCAGCTGGACCTATGACCACTATGACCAGTATGGGAAGGAAGCTGGGAAGAAATCACTACGAGCGGATATCCGGACGAGCAAAGCCAGCTCCAGCAGTGCGAGGGCAGATATTGGCGGCAGTTGGCGCCGTATGATCTTCAGCCATACGCAAGCGAGGCGGACTTTGAGAGTGTTTATTGATGCCCGCCCGCAGGGGTACGATCTTTTCAGCACGCATCAGACTCTAGGTGAGCTCTACGACAACTTGGTGAGATATGGACGTCAAGATATCGCTTGAGTAGGCCGGAACGACGAGGTGCGCATGGATATGGAGCTGAGATTTGCGGATGGTGGCTGCGTCGAGAGCACCTTGAAGCTGCACCGCGTTCGAGGTGCTCATAGTATTTATTGGTAGCGAGGAGCAGGCAAAGCTACGTTCTAGCGTTTGATAGTACATTAGCTGATAAGCCCGTATTTGTACCATCGAGCTACGACATTGCAGGTACTGGTACGAGTGTAACAACTTCCGAGATTGCATTCGCTCATGGAACATCATTCACACGCCGACCAAGAATGAAGCATGTGCGGCGAGTAACACATGTGAAGACCCGCTGCATCAAGATTTAAAGGCCGCAGCATTTGCCCTACAAGCTCGAAATATTCTCCAACAGCTTACAAAGACTGCTACTTACAGTCTCCAGATCGCAGCATGGCGATCGACGACAGCGACCCCGTTTCGCAGGTCTTCGGCACACCCGAGCTCCTGGAGACCATCCTACTTCAACTCGACATCAAGACACTCCTCTTTGCTCAGCGAGTTAGCAAGACGTTCAGCGACAACATCAAAGCCTCCATAAAACTCAGGCGAGCACTCTTCTTCGAACCAACGGCCGCTAGCGACGTCGATCCAGCCCATACCCCTGGAACCCCGATCCCTCTCGCACCAACCCACTGTTTCAACCATATGGTCTGGGCGTCAAGCTCCCAGCTCATGACCAGCTCCGCGTGCACGCGAAATGGATTCAAGGGGGGACGCGGTTTTCTGTGCGTATGGCAGAAGCCTCGGCAGCAGGACATCGAGGTGAATTACCAGTTGGAGGGAGCTGGCGGCGCATGCTACTCTATCATGGGCGGGGAAAGATCGTCGTATATGAGACTATGCTTGTGAGTAGGCCAGGTAGGCCAGGCGGGACCGGGACGCATCTCCTGACGATGGATGCGAGTCGTACGCTAGGGGAGCTGTGTGATCTGCTTGTGCAGAAAGCTTTGGGTGGGCCTTCCGCGGTTTCAGGCGAGAGTGATGGGGGTGGAGATAGTGACTGACGTACGACGGAGGGAGTGGAGAGTGGTGCGACGGGAGAGGTCGAGAATGGAGTGAGCGGAAGGGGATGAGGCAGCGTATGATAGCATGGCATGGGCAAGGCATTAGATGTTCAAAGTGGACCTCATCTCAGGAAGGTCATGATGCCCTGGAGGTGGACGAAGACCCGTAGCACTGCACGGGGGAGACACAACCTTCTTGGGATGGCATCGGTGCTGCTTGGGGTTCAGCGCCGGTCCTTGAATATCTCTGCCATACACGGAGTGTAATATGGCCCGATATAGGGCGGCCGTGCACTATCATGGATTGCTCCTGGAGGGGATTGTGGACAGCGGGTAGTACATCGGGTCGAGGTAGCAGAGGTTCGACCGTTCACTCCCGCTTCCCAGCCTGGATCAGTACTACAGGCCATGTAACTTGCTTCTTTGCTCCCTGTCCACCAATCGCACTTTCCAAATCTCCGAACAAACGCTCGAACTCCGGACCCGCGAAGCGTTCCGCCGGCATCTGTGGTATGTTGACCTTGGTGAAAAGGACCATGTCTTCTGCCGTCCACTCCGCGCCCCAGAACGATCGGTCTATCACACTACTAACGTCCTCATCATTCCCCACTTGCGATCTTCCCTTCATCCCATCGAGACCATAGGACGAGAAAGTGAAATATTGCATATCAGCATCTGGGTTCCACTTCGTCCTTTTGACACTTTCCCACTGCTCGGAAGGGATCCCAATACCGTCAAACCAGCTAGAAACGTGCTGTGCAGGCTCCCGGAACTTCGCCATGTGACTCGGAGGCAAGGATCCTGCCGCATAGTCTGCGATCGCGAGGTTGGCAGCATTGCACTTGCTATCCAGGTTCCCTTCCGCGTCGACGAAATGCGGTCGTCCGTAAACCCACATCGCCAACGTCCCGCCAGGCTTGAGGACCTCGTGCCATGCCAAGAGGCACCTTGGCATGTCCATGAAATGTATAGCCTCGGCGACGTTGATCATGTCGACTGACTGCGGCTCTGCATGAGTGCTCAAATTCTCCCCTGGGGTGGTAATGAAGCTGACGTTCGTTACACCAGCGCTGCTCAGCCTTGCCCGCGCGGCTTCTAAGTTCGAGTCGTTCACGTCGCTTGCCACGACGTGTCCGAAGTATTTGGCCAGCTCGGCAGCGTTGTTGCCAGGACCACAAGCGACATCGTGGGCTAGGCCAAAAGCACCGTTGCCGTGCTCACGATGATAGGCAGTAAGCCGCTCATAGAAGCCGGATGTATGGTACTTCGGTCTTGCGGCAAGGTACGTATCCCAGTAGTCGTCTCGCTCGACACGAAAGAGAGTTTTGGTTGTCATGGTCGTTGCTCCTGGGCCGACTTGCGCAGTGCTGTGTGTCCGTGAGACCTCTAGACTATTGTAAATGTCCTGCTCTGAACAGGAAGCACACCATGATAGATGCGACGGCAGTGGCAGTCGAATATGCTACGAGCTGAAGCGATATGCAGCTTACTAAGCGGTGGTACGGTGGTACTGCAGGAAGGAACGACATTGCAGGAAGGAACGACGCCACCTCGAAGTTGTACTAGAAGGTAGTGAAGCTGTGGAGGCTTGAGTCTCATTGGAGTTTATTAGAAGGTATGACATTTCGGTACAGCCCAGCTTTGGCAAGTCCTTATCGCTACAGCCGTTAATTCGCCATTGTCTATCTTCCCTCATGCAGTCAGCCCATACTCCTCCCAAATGCGCAGAACACATTCGCAGCAAGCAAGCGCTCAATGTAGCAGACAAGTCTACTTGACATTGACCTCCACACGGCCCTCGTTGCCCGGCGCACCGCCGCGGCTGAGCTCCGGGAGCATGTAGGTAATGTCGTCCCATGGATGCCTGTAGAGATTGGTCCGCAGACGCTTCTGGTCGAGATGGTGTGCAATGAGACCGATGGAGCGACCGAGCACGAACAGACCGTTCAGGACACCGTTCTCGAGATATTGCTCCGCCTCCTCTGGCGAGAAAGCGCCGCTGTTCCTGAGCAGGTCAACGAAGCAGACTGCGACGCAGCCGTC
>JAKLLW010000391.1:0-36134 GCA_022814695.1 Neocatenulostroma microsporum
TGGGAAAAGGGCAAACTCACCACAATCCGTTGTCATCGTCGTGGGTTCACGTCCTAGCCATGCAGATCTTGACCGGCTACGCTTGTCTGTAGCATCCTAGACGTTTGACACGTTGCTCATGAATTCGCCTAGGCGTCTCATGCCCGCAGTGCTCGCATAACCTGCTACCCGTAAGGCTGGCGAACCGTCGTAGGCTATGCGCTCGCGCACCTCGCTGCGTCGCCGCTTCGAACAAGGATCACCCGCTTATGATGTCTATACCATGTCGAATTGTCGATCTACGGTTCAATGGGCGTTATGGTGGTATAGGTAGGTTGGGTATATGCGCCGGCCGAATACTCCTGTAATGCCCTCGTCGCCTTGGTTACTTATTTCGGCGGTAAGTTGATTGGTTTAGCTGGCTCAGGATCTTGGGCGGTATGGTCTGAGGGGTCAGACCAGGGCCCACCGGACCAACATGATCATTATCCTGACCTCCAACATCGTCGTTCTGACACCGCGCTATCGCGGATTCGCAGTCTACCGTCACTTCCTACGTGATGGCTTGCATTGGCGCTCGATACATGCCAATGTAGGATTATACGGGGCGTTGTTATCGATGTGCTCTGCGAAGATGGAAGCAGATGGAACTAGAAGCCATGGCATACGCATGCCATCTATCTAGACCACCCACATCCTCTGACGGTGGACCATACGCCTCCCTCGCTGAGCTTTCGCACCTTCCTCCACCTCCCAGAGCCTACCAACCCATCAAACCACCAAACCACCAACCCAAACAACACACCCCTCTCACGACTGCCCCTTCTTCGGCCTAACCAACCAAGCAACAGCTCCTCCACTCCTCTCACCTCCCTTAAACGGGAGCTTAAACTCAACATCCTTAACAAATACGTACCCGTTCTTCTCATACAGCCCTTTCCCATACACCGAACTCTCCACCACAGCTTCTACACCCAATTCATCAGCCTTGTCCGTCCCCCACTTCACCAAAGCACCACCTACACCTCTCCGCTGGTAATCCGGGTGAATTGTGAGGACATCCAGGGATACCAGATTTCCTCCCGATTCCCGGATCGCGGCGTTTCGGTCCTGGAGGAAGAGGTTCGTCATTGCGGAGGCGAAGGCCATCTCCTCATCATCATTCCAGTAGTTGACCCTGTGCTTCACTTCACTCATATCCGGGAGCGTGTTGTTGGCGTAGATATTCCATTTCGCCATCCCCATTATCGTTCCAGTCTCGGAGTCAACGGCTTTCATGTACTTCGCGAACCTATCGCTCCGCCGGATCTCCCGCATACGGTCTGCGGCCTGTTTGCGGCCGGATTCTAACCAGTGAAGGGGCCACATGAGATCCCACATGGGCTCATTGCGGTCGAAAGCCAGAGAGGCGATTTCGATGATGCGGTCCATATCAGCGTCCTCGGCCCCGAGGACTTGGACGGGCATTGTGGCGGGCGGGTGTGGTGGATTTCAGTGGATGGGTCTGAGACGAGTGCCCGAATATTGGTATGGCAAGACCGGATAGAGAGATGATGTGTTGATGAAGAATGGCCTTTCCAAGGGGTGCTTTGGCGAGAGTCCTAAGTGGTTCACGCGGTGTTTCTGGGCGAGGTCCTGCGTGGTGTCGGGAAGGCAATGCGCTTTTATATCGAAGGCCACGCTGCTGCTACAGTCATTGGTCTAGGTAGTCATCATATGCAGCAGCGGTTTTCGGACTACAGAGGTGCGGTCTGGCTCATCGCGCAAGAACTTGCACCGAATATGAACTCCGATCTCCAGTCTCCACCTCCACGTCGGGAACTCCGCTGCATGAATCAACGACGTGTTGGGTTAATCCGAGCGAGCGCGAGATGGAGATGGGAGACGAGGATGCCACAGCGATGCGAGGATGAAGCATGGATGTGGAAGAGTGCGACGGCATGGAGGCTGCGAGAAGTTGAGATGGAAGGTTTGGAATTCACGCGCCCGAGTCAATGGCGAAGCTACGTGAGCCGCAACGAGCGAGCCATACTTCTCGAAGGCTACCACTATCTGATAGCTAAAGCGAACAGCAGCCGCTCGCAAAGAGCGATGCCTCGAAGTTACCACTGTTCATGACAGTGCCATCTCTTCACGTACGTGATACTTGGGGCAAGCACCGCTTAGGTTCCACCATATCCCCAGGCGAGCGCGGCATCGCTCAACAAGCATTCCTCAGCCCAAGCAGCCCCTCAGCGACCCTCCCCTTGACCACACTACTAGTCAACTCCGCCTCCTCCGGCCTCTCGAACCTTCCTGCGCTATCCGGCGGACTGCTCAACTGCCTCGTACCACGCCGCGGTGTCCCTACCATCTGTGCCGGTAATTGCCTCTCCGGTGAACTTGAAGACGGCGGCGAACTCGGTAGCGCCGGCCCGTAGATCATACGACTACTATACGCCGTCGGCAGCAACACAGGCGCAGGTAACAGCTTCGGTACAGGCCGTGCCTGGTACTTCGACATGCTTTCTTGCGCTTCCCTCCGCAGCTCAGCGACTGCTGCTTCCACTGCTTGACTTGACGCTTTGCCTCTTGTCTTTTCGTCCTCGACTCGCAGCTCGCTGAATGGTGTGTCTATCTGATTGGTTTTGACTTTGTACATCGCTACTCTTAGCCTCAACCTCAGCATTTCTGCTCGCGAGGTTGCTTTGAGGATGACGTTGGAGGTTTGAGAGGAGGGGTCGTAGTTGATGAGGGAGGAGAAGGACTTGCGTTCGGCGGAGGAGTCTTGGGTGTTGTCACCGTTGTCGGAGGGGGTGTTGGGTTCGGTGGGGGAGGTTTCTTGTATTGATGGGATGGATGGCTTTATATCCGTAAGCATATGAAGCAAGGAGCATGGACATAAGTGAGCATACATCCTCAGCAGGCGGTGACAAGCTAATCGGTCTAAACCTCGCCGCGTCCCTCTCTCGTGTCTCCTGGCTCTCGAAGACTGAACGCGTAAAGCTACGCGGTTCTTCGCTTTGGCTCAATGGCTTTTCCGTCGAGAGTCTCCGCTTCTTCAGATATGTGAAGCCTCGCCCATCTTCCACCATAGCCGTAAAGCTACGCTTGAGCGGGCTGCCTGCCATTGGTTTCTTGTTGAGCAGGTGTGGTGCATTGGTTGCGCTCTTGACGTTGGGGGAGACGTCGCCGAGCACGCGACGCGTTTGTGTCGTTGTCGACGGTGGAGGCATGGTCGTGGGTTTGGTAGTTGAGGTAGTCATGTTCTCGTCGTTTGTTGTCTGCGTGGTTGGTGAAGTCATTGCTGCGGGCTTCCGTCTGGTGAGCTATTGGATGGCTTGTGTGGTGAGGCGATGTTAGCCGCAAGCACACGCAGCTGCAGAGTGGTTCCTTGGCTCAATTGCTTCGCTTCTTCGAGAGTTGACAGTAACAATAGCTGTTGGTCGCGATATCATTGTCTCGGTCCAGTCGCGTTGATCAATACGGACCCTGTAACACGCTTCGGCAATCGCCGAGATTCCGCTGTCGCCGAAGAACGTGATCGTGTCTTCTCAACCTTCCTCCTGAGGGTCCTTTCTCATCAGCTTCGTTCTTCCTTTCCCTTCGCGGTCCATCTTCCAAAGATGCGCAAGTCGACTTCAAACGCCAGCACAAGCCGACCGCTGAGCTGTAGTCGTCCCATTTACGTGTGCAGAAAGCCTCAGATCGCGAAGTCCAGTCACGTCCCCACCTCGCCTACCTGTACCTGTACTTGTATATATCTGATAGGTGGCGCAGCAACCTCACGGAGATGAGGTGACCAGCTGACGCTCCCATTCCTCCCATTCCTCTCTTCTGACTTTGTGGTATTCGGCAACCTCACCAAAAACTTAGCTGGTGGTCTCGCCCTTCCCTACAGCTTTCGAAGACACATGCGCCTTGCCAAGTGACCAATTGAAAGGCTTCTCGCATCAGCACTGAACGACGATTGCAGCAATGCGCCTCATCAACATCGAGACACTCGAGTTCGAGGAGTTCTACGATGCTAAAATACCCGCTTACGCCATACTATCGCATCGTTGGACCGATGCTGAAATCACGTATGTCGACTACCGCAAGGGCAGGAACCAGGATAGTGTCGGATACCACAAGGTACTGCGCCTGTGCGAGGTGACCAAGCGGTACAATGCGTGGTTGGTCGAACACCTTTCCGCATACCGCTATCAATTACGCCATGTTTGGATCGATACATGCTGCATTGACAAGCGGAGTAGTGCAGAGCTGTCGGAGGCCATCAATGCAATGGACAGATGGTATCAAAACGCAACCATATGCTTCGTGCATTTAGCAGACGTCGATTCGCTTGGCCGTGAGGAAGCAGAAGTGAGGCACCAGATATCCCGAAGTGAGTGGTTTGATCGCGGCTGGACACTCCAGGAAATGCTTGCGCCTCAGACTTCTGTCTTTTGCGACCAGGACTGGCGCTTCATAGGCCACAAATGTACTGCCTATGAGGGGCGGAGGTGCAAAGCTCTTCCCTTTATGCCGCATTTCAACCATGAATTGGCATCGAGAAGCAATGTCAATGAAAAGTACGTTGATGACCCTGGGCTCATCCGACATCACGCACACGGAGCCTCTGCTGCGCAGATATTCAGCTGGGCCTCTCGCCGACAGACGACCCGCCTGGAGGATTCGTCATATTGCCTTCTGGGGCTTTTGAGAATTAACATGCCACTCTTGTACGGTGAGGGCTGGCGTGCGTTCCAGCGGCTCGTACGAGAAATCATCAGATCCGTTGCAGACGAATCTGTCTTCGCTTTCTCGCCGCCGTCTATGTCTTCTGGATTTTCAGTGCTGCCCGCAGCTCCCTCAGACTTTCGGAATTCGGGCGACGTGACGTGCTTGCCCGATCCTTCGTCACGCGGATATACTTTCGAACAGAACAAATTGCAGCTCAAAAGAGCAGCGATCCAGATCTCGGACTTGAGTATTTCTCGGCGACATGTAATACCTTTGCAATGCCAGATACAGCGCCGTGAATCAGAACCACTACAGCTCGCGATGGTCGTGATGGAAGATGGAGGGTACTCTATCCGTTATTCGGATGAGGCACCATGTACCATTTTTGGCTATGCTCTGTGTTTGAGTGAAGATCACGATCACCGTGCATACTCCAATGACTGGGCCAACGTGCGGCGTATCAAGCGCTGGCCGAAGTGGCGGGGCAAGATGCGCTTGTTACTGACAGGACATGCCGTTGAGCGAACGTTCCTCATCCGCGCTTTCTGAGACTGCCCACCACTGCGCGAGCAGCGGGCTTACTGGATCCGGTGTACGCTTCCGTGACAAGTGGACGGAATCGACGAACGGCACGACATATACGACTGAAGACGCCGCAGCGCAGTTGGACTGCGTGCAATGTGTGAGCAGGCATCTGTGTTTGGGCATCATAGAGTGGCGGTCTCAAGGTTTTAGGGATGGATCTTCGCAGGACTGCACCGTCCCATCGACCTTGGAACATCCAAAGGCGACCAGAAGAGGCTCCCGACTGGAGTGTTTGTTTGGAAGGAATGGAGAAACTGTGGACGGAGTGGTCGGGTTGGAGGTCTGACGTCTGACCGTTGGCTGCAGAGGAATCGTTGCACTTGCAAGTGAGCGTGGGGCTAGCCACGCGGCGCCAAACTGCTACGGGCTCGTGAAGTCAAGATGTCTGCAGTCTTTGTACATATCGGAATGGCGGAGGTACCAGCGGGATGTGGAGATCATATTTGAAGAAGATCTGCAGAGCCGAAGCGCTGCTCTCAGACGCCCGGGCTGCCTTTACCCGTGATGAGAACGGATGGTCTGGCGTGTTTCGCAGGAGTGATTCGCGGATGAATACCCAACTTTGGACTCATGATCTTCAGGTACTAGAACAAGCTGGGTGCGTATTCGCTTTCGCATTCGAGAATGGGGCCGTAGATCACTATGATAACCTCCACGACAGTTCTCAGGTAGGGCAATCTGTTCTACCTGACACTTTTGTTTCTCAGTCTGATCATTCGATGACGTTCTCTATACATACGCTGAGCTGGATCTCAGCCTTGCTCATCTATTCGGCTTCAGCAGCGACACCAGATCAATGGCGCAGTCGCAGTATCTACCAGGTCATGACCGACCGCTTCGCCAGAGCCGACAACTCCACGACCGCGCCTTGCAATGTTACCGCCAACGAGTACTGCGGTGGTAATTGGAAGGGTATTGAATACAAGCTTGACTACATCCAGAACATGGGCTTCAGCGCCGTGTGGATCTCGCCGGTCACCAAGAATACGCCCCCTGGTTACCACGGCTATTATCAGACTGACCTCTACTCCCTCAATGAGAACTTCGGCACAGTGCAGGACCTCAAAGATCTCAGCCAAGCGCTGCACGACCGTGGGATGTACTTGATGGTTGACGTTGTTACCAACCACTTTGGAGCAGAGACCAACGATCCTACACAGATCGACTACTCGCAGTTCGTACCCTTCAACGACTCGTCGTACTTTCACCCTTACTGTGCCATCGACTACAACAATCAGACCTCCGCCGAGATATGCTGGCTGGACAGCAATCTGCCGGATGTCAAGACCGAGAGTCAGGATGTCGTTGACATGTACTCGACTTGGATATCGGAGCTGGTAGCGAACTACAGCATCGATGGCCTCCGGATTGACTCTGTCAAGGATGTCGACAAAGTGTCTATGCCACCCTTCTGCAAGGCGGCGGGCGTCTACTGCCTCGGAGAGCTAGCCAACAACGACCCGGACTACGCATACCCGTAAGAGATGCCCCAAGACGCCTTATCAGCCAGCTTGCGACTGACAACGAGATAGATACCAAGCCGTCCTGAACGGCGGCGGCATAATCAACTACCCAACCTACTTCGCCTTCAACCAAACCTTCGTATACAACGGCTATGCCACTACTGCAGACTTGGCTTACGAAGTCTACCAAGACCGCAACGACAGCGTTGACTCCACCCTTCACGGCACTTTCACCGAGAACCACGACAACCCAAGGGTCGCCTGGCACAACCCAGACATCAGCGTCGCCGCCAATGCCATCGGCTGGACGATCTTGACCGACGGCATTCCCATCATCTACGAAGGCCAGGAGCAGCATCTCAATGGCGCAGACGATCCTGGATGTCGCGAAGCGATATGGCTGGAGGAAAATGGCAGCTACAACACTTCCGCGCCGCTGCACAACACGACGGCGTACCTCAACCAGATCCGCAACTGGGCTGTGAGTACCGACACGGGCTACCTCACGACGAAGAACATCGTGCTCAATTACTCTGACAATCAGATGGCGATGCGGAAGGGTATCGTTCGCAGTGTTCTGACTTTTGCGGGTGTTGATCAGCCCAGTGGAGACTATACGACGGTGGGTGCTGGCTTCGATGCAGAGAGCACGGTGGTGGACTTGATCAGCTGCAAGACATACAACGCTACTAGCGCAGGAGAAGTCACTGTCGATGTCGGTGGCGGTGCGATGGTCGTAATGATGATTTCTGAGTATCTTGCAGGTAGCACTATGTGCGGGTACTAGTCATCATCGTCAGCAGTGTGCTTCGCTTCTATGTACAGCTCCTCTACGACATGCATGCATCAATCTTCCACAGTGGACATACATGTCAGCGGATGCGCGCAGCGCCGGCTTGCTAGACCATCATTTCTGCTTCAACCTCTCCTTCTCCCCCTCCAAAATCTCCGGAATCGTCTCACTCAAACTCGCAGCCTTCGGCTCCCAACCCAAAATCTTCCTCGCCCTAACCGCCTGCGCCCTAGAATTCAACCCCCAACTTACAGCCTCAAACCCAGCCTGGTCGAGCGCCTTGTCTTTCGACAAAGACTGCTTCTCAAGCTTCTGTCCAACCAGCTTCATCTCCTCAGCTTTCCTGCCTATCTCCTCAGCAAGTTCGCTCCAGAGGTGCTCGCCGGATTCGGTAAAGTAGTAGCCTTTGCTGCCCCAGAGCTCCGCATCGGTCTTCTTGGCTACTGCGGCTTCGACGAGTTTGAGGAAGACTTGGGAGAGGTCGTGGACGTGAACGTGGTCCCATCGTGCTTTGCCGCCGCCAATGACGGGGATGTATTCGCCCGTCAGGATGAGGTGGGTGAGCTCGTATACCTGTCTTCCGCGGCCGGAGGCTGGGCCTCTGCCTTTGCCTTCACAGCCTATTAACATTCGTCTCTTCTTCTTGATGGAGGATGTCTTACCGTAGATAGTCGGAGGACAAACAATAGCAGTCTTCACCACATCCCCACTCTTCCCTCCTCCAGCTTCAAGAACAATCTTGTCGACATTCCGATGAAAAGCATCATCCGGGAGATTCGTCACCTCCTCAACACCTTCCCAGTCGTTGTAGCGCTTCTCCGTCCACTCCCCCAACTTCCCGGACTTCGAATCCGTGAAAGTCAAGATACCGGTCCCGCCGACATGAAGCCAGTAACCCGGGTTCTCCTTGCTATGGCCCTCTGCGATGCCGGCGGCGATGGCCTTCGCGGCGCCTTCGTGGTCAGAGGCGTCTGCTGCGTGGAGGACTACGTCGGCTTTCCCGGCTTCTGTCTTTAGTAGATCGCTGTCGTCGAGATTTCCAATGACGGTCCGGATGGACGGGTACGCTTTCTTCACGATGCCGGCTTTCTCCTTAGTACGTACTAGAGCGGTGTACTCGTACTCCGGATGGGCGTTGTAGATTGTGTAGAAAGCGTCTCCGGCGATGTAGCCGGTTATACCTGTGCTTTGCAATGTCAGTGTGCTGCTCTTGATGTGATGGCGGCCCGAGGGAAGACGTACACGAAGATCTTTGGCGCCATGGTCACGGTTATAGTTGATGGTAGATTGGACTTGGCAGGTCTCTACATGTCGAAAGAATTATTATATGTGGCAACACGGGTGGAGTGTTGGTGGATGTTTGTTTAGCCTCGTGTTGCGTAGTCGGACGTCATATGCAAGGCGGGCCGAATAGGGTTCGACCGATGATATGCCATTGAGTTTTGATGTTGCTGGTAGACACGGAGGAAGCACAGCAACATAGGAAGTGGAGAGTATGATGTAGTTGGAAAGCTTTCTCGTTGCGCTCGGACCAGCAGCTTGCCTGCATGCTCAGTCCACACGTCTCATGCTAACGCCGCCTCCCCAAACGCTCATGGTCGATGACTCAAGCAGCTAGCATGCCTTATGCATGTTCGCAGAAGTCGCAGAGCACTACTAGTACTCCGCAGCACCGCCGCTCGGCTGCTGCCCATCTTGAGCCTCACCACCCTGACCTTCAGCTTCGCTCCGCTGCTGATCTTGCAATTGCTGCTGGTACGCCTGTGCCTGCGCAGCCTTCGCACCGTAGTCTTGCGAGTTGGGTGCAACGACCGGCTGCTCCTCCTTCGGCTCGATGATGGTGACGGAGTCTGGCAGACCCTTGCCGCTGGACTTCTCGCCGGCTGGGTCGGATGGCGAAGAGGAAGCGCGCATGATCTTGACCTTGATACCGAGCACACCTTGACGGAGAAGGACGTGGCGGGTGGCGTGGTCGATGAAGTCTTTGGCGGGTTGACCGGAGTGGATCATGAAGCCGTCGGTGAACTTCATGGACTTGGCACGGGCGGCGCGGAGCTTGCCGGAGACGACGACTTCGCAGCCCTTTGCGCCGGACTCCATGATGAAGCTGAAATCATGTTAGTATCTGTAACTTAGTGTTTGCAATGGATGAGACGTACCGGAGCACACCGTAGCATGCACGACGGACAGCGAGACCGTTGAGGAGCTTGTAGCGGAGGGACTCGCACTGAGCGACGGCGGATAGACCACGGGACTGGACCTTGGCGGCGTAGAGAGAGACAGAGTCCGGAGGGAAGCGGAAGCGGTGGGTGATGAGGCTGGTAAGCTGTACCACCATTGTCAGTCTCTAACGCAATCTACTCCGTTCTGTCTATGTAAGCATACCTCACGGATCCTCCTGCCCTGCTCGCCGAGAACCTCCTGTGTGTGCGTCGCGCGGATGATGATGTCGGTGACGGTAGGTGTGACGCGGACCTCGACGCCAGAGTAACCTTCCTCAGCCAGCTCGCGCTGGAAGAACTCGTTGAGCTCGGCGTAGAAAACACCGTCGGCGACGAACTTGCGGCGCTTGGAGACGTTGGCGCCGCTCATGGCCTGGGCGGGCGCTTCGGCTTTCTGCATGATTGCGGTTGCGGAGGTGATTTGGAGAGCGAAGGTCTGCGTCACTGCGATTAGCATATGTCCAGTCTACCCAGCACGATGCCCTGTTCGCCGTGGATGACCGTTGCTGCTGCCGCTGCTGTCGTCGCCCAAGCCCAAGCTCATTCCATCTCATGCTGAGGATCCATTTGCTTTATAATCATCGCTTGAGACACTTCGCGCCTGTCTTCTAAAATCCAACCTCTGTTCATATCCGCCTGCGTGTTGTCCAAGATATCTGCCTCCTCTTCACTTCCAGCGTTTCCTTCGTTCGTCTTCGCAGCATTGGTGTGCAGCAGCAGTATCGGCAGCGAGGAGCACTGTGGATAGCAAGTCTTACCTTTTGCGATGGTCCGGTAGTCGAAGATGTCCGGTCGCTGCGCTCTCACAAAAGTTCGAGGTTCGTTGATGCGAAATCCAGCCCACCATCGAAAATCCTTGGCGGAGTGCGATTGCGGGGAAACTTCGGTCGAGCCTGAGGCGCCCAGTCATGCCAGTCTCCAATTAACCCTCTTCCTTCTTCACTTCCACATCAACCTCCTCATCGCCATGCAACCAAGAGTCGTGCTGGAAATGGATCATGAACGTAATCAATAGGTGACATCTCAAACAAAAGGCGCAGGGCTACTCTGCCTAACCCCAGCATATTCCCCTCTCCTTCCCAATCCCCAATCATACCCTCTCTCTTCCGCAAAATCCCTCGCCACAACCGCAGACAACGGTGTCAAATTCCTCGTAGCCTCAACCGGCCGCGACGCGATCGGGATCCCGGGAGGCGGCGTCATGGGTACTTCGCGCGGTGTAGGTGGGAGTGGACGCAGGGTGGGCGGGCGAGGGTGCAGAGTTGGTGGCAGCTGGCCTTCTCGCGCGAGATGAGTTTTGAGCTGGCTGCAGAGGTATTGGAGGTTGAGGGTGTGTTGCCATATGCGGTGGAGTCCGAGGAGGGAGAGGAAGGGGACGAAGGCGATGAGGCAGGTGAGGATTGCGTTTGCGATTACGAGGCCGAGGGAGGATTGGTCGGGCATGGTTGACGTGTGTGTGGACAGGATGCAGGCTATGAGGAGGATCCCACTTCGTTCTGGACGTGTAATTTGTGAGTACACGTCTCTACTGAGGTTCTGCGAGTACGTTGACGTCCGCGACATTCTGTGCCGAGAACGGAGACAATGAACAAAGGCACAATGCCGCTTCCGGCCATTGGAGCCCTTCGCTTCCCGACATGCACATTGCGCACCGTCATATCAGGCGACATCTTCTTGGCAGTCATACTAATGTCGCTACTCTGATAAACGCTTGCGAGATATCTACTTTGGGCGAAAGGCGCTGAAGGAGCTGGCTCCAGTACCATGACTGTCAAGAGGATTCTCTTGACCATTCCAGCTTACTCTCTCGACAACTGCCGCGCTATGGGAGCTTGCAATCAAAGCTCAACGATTGGTAGGCAGTGGTCCTGTTGGCCCGTCGGTCTGAGACCGACCATGTCAATTCCGGCGAGAAGGCTGGAGTGCTGGAGGAAGCAGATCACTGGTGTAACGAGTCCGAATAAGGTGCTTCTGGCGATCCCCAACAGAGGTTAACAGCGTGACAGTCAATGCTGCCGACTCAGCATCGAGCCTGCTAGCGAGGTTGTCGACGTTGAATGTGCGTCCAGCTGGACGATTATGACGTTTACCAACTCCTCATCGTGGTCACACGAGTCCAAGATCTTTGCAGCGAGACTTTCAGCGCAAGATTTGGCCAGGCGTCTTCACCTATGAAGGGCGCCCGCTGCTGTTATGGAGATGGTTCCGCGGAACAGCAGGTCAACCGGTTCTGCGCTGGTTGTGTTGATCCAGGCGAGGGGTCTCTTCAGTCTCCCCGCTCTCGCCGCCTCGCGATGTCGGTTGGAAGCAGGGTGATTGGCAACAGCCGCTTGCACGTCACTGACGGGTACGACCACTTTACCCTCCAACCCAGATACGGCCCACGAGCCCAAGGGTTGAAGATTGCCGTTCTCGCTCCGGGGAGAGCAAAGGCAGAGCAACAATCGTTAGCCGGTCCCCTATCAATGATCTCGCGAAATTTGCGAAGCTCGGAGATGACCGCCACATTAGAGACACCATCGGCCGCAGCGACAGTGTTGCGATGGCGAGAACCGACCCCGTCTGGATATATTGCATTCTCGTCACGATGGATGTACACCGGCAGGACATTGAGGCCGTCGGGCACTGCTTCAATCATGTCGCTGGTGACATCCTCAGTCTCAAGGCTCGCAGTGGCTGCGGCAAGGCTATGGAGAAGGAGACTATTGCCCATAATGTTTTCATGTCTGGTGCCTTGCCAAACAACGAGGATTCTGAGGATGAGGGTGAGGATGGAGATGCTTAAGATGTCCGACGACGTGAGAGACCCGCCGCTGACGGGCACAGAGAGCTGGTGTGTCTTACTTTCGGACCGGGTGCATGCAAGAGTGATGGGTGGAAGGGTTGGCAGATGTCTCCGAAAGCATGCCGCAGTCTCAAAAGTTTGAGATGGCCTCCAAAGGTGCGAGGAGGCAGGTAAGCAGGCGGCTATTACAGTATCTGAGACTGCAACTGCAAAGGTTGGAAGATATCTCTAAGAATAGACGCCAGTCTCAAGTATCTGAGACGGCTCCGGGGCTCTAAGGGTGCTACTCATCAATATGAGATAGCTGATGTATCAGTCGGAGGGTAGCAGCGCTTACAGAGTACTAGAGCGTGGTGAAAAGGGTTGAAAGGAACGGCAACGTTCTTCGTCATCGACCGTCAGTAGTTCTCAGTAACCCTGTGATCAATGTCTCGAAAGTAGAAGCGCATGTGTGTCCCACAATAGGTGCTTGAAGCTTCTCCGCATGTCTTGGAGTACTCTCGAAGAGAGGGAAGTTTCACTTCAGCTGAGACTGTCACGTGCGCGTGCTTTTAGCGTGCGATTCGCGCGCTAGCGCGCTTTTAGGCACTTCAACTTTCTGAACTCGTTCGTCTTCCGTTTGCTCGCACACCATACTATAGTAATAACAATTGAAGTAGTTGCAAAAAACAGAATTGATGACTTGAGACAACATTTTTTGCCAACATGAACGGCCATACCGCCGCCGGCGCCACGGACTACGCAGCCCGCCTCGAGACTTTCAGCAAGGCAGACGCTGAGCGTAACGCCCTCGTCGCCGAAATACTACGCAACTATGAAGAGCTTCATACTAAGTACGCCGAGAAGTGCGACGATTACAACAATGAAGTTGAGTCCAGGCGGATGTGGCAGAGCAAGGCTAGGACCTCTGAGCTCGCCTTGAGTGAGCATAAGGTAGCTTCGGTATGCGACTGTGCCACACATGCACCAAGAGGGCGCTAACCGTGGTATAGGGCTCCAGTAACTTTGCGCTGGCTGTCATTGACGGCGATGGCGCTATTGTAGGCCTGCCTTCTCACTCTGCTCTTCGTATCCCCACTGACAGCGCCACAGTTTCACGATTACCTACTAGCTAAAGGCAAGGATGGCGGTGCAGCTGCTGCTCATGAACTCCACACCATGCTTCGCGACCATCTGAGGAAGATCTACCCTGACAGCAATGTCTCCGACTGGAGCATCGTCGTTCAAATTGTCCTCAACATGCAGGGGCTCGGCACCAAGCTCCAGGCCTGCGGAGTCTTCAGCAATCCTAATGAGCTTGTCAACTTCGGTCGGGCCTTCAGTAATGCTCAGCCACTCTTCAGCTTTATCGACATCGGTAGCGGCAAAGAGCGCACTGATCACAAGGTGCGGGAGACATTACGGCTGTTCCTGCCAAACGCGCAGTGCAAACATGTGTTCTTTGGACCGTGTCACGACAACGGCTATCTTGTAGTCTTGGAGCCTTACCGACTAGACCCTGCAGTGGCCTCCCGACTTACGCTGATCGCGACCACGCCTCCAGCACCGGGCTTCCTCCAGCTGGGACTTCCGCACATCACCTTCCCGCAGATCTTTAGGTCCGACAACCTGCCCGATAAGTATGGCATGGCTTCGCCGTTCCAACCCACTATGCCGGTTCGGAACAAGTCATCCACTATGACCCCCTCGACGGCATCATTTGTCCCGAAGAGCCCAAGCCCAGCTCCATCGGGAGATTCGTCTGCCTCCAACAGCTGGGCGACGATCGGCAAGACCGGAGCGACTGCCAAGAACATTGACATCGCCACCAAGATAGCTTCGAAGAAGAAGTACATGTTGTTGAATGTGCACGACGAGCGAGTTGATGAAGCACTGCCGGACGCGGACTACAAAGTCCAGGGTCGCTTCAAGGAGAAGATTGACAGCCACGGGAGGAACTACTGTAATAGCTATCACCTGGCAGGCAAGTGCAAGTCCGGCGAGTATTGCGAGTATGTCCACGGCGCGGCCTTGTCACCAGGGGAGAAGTTGGTGTTGAAGCATAAAGCTCGCTCGCTGCTCTGCCCGGGCAATTACACGTGCCGCAACCCGGACTGCTTTTTGGGCCATCACTGCATGTTCGGGAGTGCTTGCACGAGGACTAATTGCCGCTTCTACGAGTCGCACGGAATGGACGTGGTAAGTGCTCAGCTCCTGGCCAACAAAGATCAAGCCGCTGATGACAAGTACAGGAACCGGCCAAGCGCGTCCTCGACGATTGGAGCGAGCCTGAATGGCTGCCGAAGTATCTTGAGAAGTACCAGACTCAAGGCGGCGTCGCGTTACGCTAAAACAAGCCCCTGTCTCTGTGTCGGAGAAAGAGAAAAGGGGGTAAGTATTCTTAAGTAGCACGAAGCTGGGACGTGCGGTGTTTGGTAGCATAACCATAGCGTAATGCTAGCCTTGCGCTCCCTAACGTGACCCAGCTTTCCAGTGAACGTACCCACTACCGCCGCCTCCTCACATCTGTGCTACCAGCTATCCAGGAATGACACGCCCCACTACCGAACCAGCGACGCAGGCGGGGGCCCAACACCACTTACGACGCCGATGGCGCAAGATTCTTGAGAACTACCGGCTGGCCAGCATCCTCACTCGTGTTGTCAACGTTCCACCTCAGCTCCCACAAACCCACGGTCTCCGTCCCTACGGCATACCACTTGGACTCCAAGGTATCGTTTGCGACTGACCTGACCAGCATGGTGCCGTAGATTGTGCAGCTGTCAGTACCGTTTGAGGTGAAGGTCACTTGCTTGTCAGCGCCCGAGGAGGTGTCCAAAGTCAAGTGCGTCTGGTCCAAGACGGCGAGACTGGTATCCAGTGCTGCAAGAACGGTGTCTAGCGTTGCGAGAGCGGTGTCCAGTGCCGTGGCGACTATTTCGTCTGAGGAGAGGGTGACTGTGATCCTCTTAGCACATAACCTGTGGTTGAATGTTGGCGGTCAATACTCACAGCTGATGTTCGTAGCTACGGTCGCATTTGGAGGGGCAACATTGCCGATGTAGGCTTTAGCGTCTGCGTAAAAGACTGGCAGACCGCTTATGTTGGCGCCGTAGGCATAAACTTGCCCGACTTCAACGGCAGCGCGGCGGTGTGGGTGGGGCAGAGCGATAGTACCGACGAAGCTGAGTGCCAGGGTCAGGACGGAAGTGATTGATACCATGTTGGTTGTCGAATGCGAAGTCGAGATTGGAATGATCAGATGGTGACAGCTTGATAGAGTGAAGGGCTGGAAGTTGATCGGCACAGCGCTGCTTGCCGAAGAATAGGTGTAGAAAGGATAACGAGTGAACTTGTTCCAAAGCACGAACACTATGATGAATCTGCCACGCATATAGCATTTGTGTACGCACGCTTCGGCCGAAGGCCTGCTTGCAAATGTTGTACAAGGCTATCGGTAGCTTCCGATCAGCCCTAGCGCGTGGAATGGCAGGGGTTTGCGCAACGCTCCATTTCATCTCTTTCACCTTCCACGTAATCCACACTCCGTTGTCGAGTCATCAGCGGTGTGCTGGACATTTGGGCAATGCGCGAGCTGACACGGATCCTCAAAGAGCCGAAGACTCATACACCAGCTGTTCGCGAAGACTTCCAGCAGAGGCGTCTGTATCTTCCGTCACGGGCTCCGTACCATCATGTTTGCAACCTCCGCCATCCCCATTGCCTCGGATTACCCGGATCCATGCACTAAGACCCTACCAGGTAGCCTTGCGCTACAATACTGTTGAACGGATCAATTTATGGTCTTTTAGTCTTGCCCGAACGTGGATGCGACGGCAGTTGGAGATGCCGCCGTTCTTGTCAGATCTACCACCGGGCACACCATTGAATACCGGGCTCACCTGCAACGATGATCCTACACGTATACCACCGCGTGTAAGCGCTCCCGGAATGCTTGGCATGGATATCGGGCTCCGCAACATGCGTACACTTACTACACTGAGCTTGGATACAACAACGCCCGGTTCTCTAGCACACATGTTCGAGGGCTTGTAGGCGGATCATCGCGCTACACACTATTCTCGTCGATGGACTCTGCTACTCGCTTGAGTCGCAGACTGGCGACCCACGCCCATGGCAGGATGACAGACACGAAGCAGTGCTATATGAGAGCTCTCGGATCTTCTCCGCTGCGACCCATCATCAACCGTTGAGTTGTCTTTCTTTCTTTGCGAGTGCTCTTCTTCACGCTCGCTCTTGGTGCGACCACTAGTTGCGCACTTTCTCTGCTTGCAATTCCTTTTTCTCAATATGTTTTACAAAGGTCTCCTTGCACTCCTTGCCACAGTCGGCGATGTGGCATCTGCTCATCCTAGCATGGCCGATGGTCATCCTCGACAAGACAGAGGCACTCATACATTGAGCCATGGGAGCCTAGGTGGCGAAGAGATAAAGGCGAGAGCTGCCGCCCCTGCAGTACCACCTCCTTGCGAATCCACCTTGACCTGCGAATCCAACTTGGTCAAACGCCAGTCCGCTTGTAGCGGAAACACCGCGGATGACAGAAGTGTCTGGTGTGACTACGACACGAGCACCAACTATTACACCGATGGACCTGACACCGGAGTGACTCGCGAGTTCTGGTTCGAGCTACAGAACGTGACACTCGCAGCAGATGGTGTCTCCCGCACCGTGCTGGCGGTGAACGGAACTGTCCCTGGCCCCACGATTGAGGTTAACTGGTAAGCACGAATGGCATGCTACTTCCAAATGCCACTTGCTGATAAGCGCAGGGGCGATACTGTCAAGGTCCATGTCCTCAATAGCCTTGCCGACAACGGCACTAGTATACACTTCCATGGTGTTCGCCAGAACTGGACCAACGCAAATGATGGCGTGGTCTCCATCACCCAATGCCCGACCGCTCCTTCCAACTCCGTCACGTACACTTGGAAAGCGGAGCAGTATGGTAGTTCGTGGTATCACTCCCACTTTGCAATGCAGGCCTGGGATGGGATCTTCGGCGGTATTGTCATCCACGGCCCTGCCACTGCGAACTTCGATCACGATCTCGGGAATCTTTTCTTGAACGATTGGGACCACCAGACGGCCTCTCAACTCTTCGTCGAAGCGGAGGCATTTGGCCCGCCTACCTTGCAGACCGGCCTGATCAACGGCACGAACACTTGGGACGATGACAGTGTTGGGTCCCGGTTCGAGACGACTTTTGAGTCTGGTGAGTCTCATTACCCATCGGAGCCACGTTGTGATATCTACTAACCAAGAGATCGTCCAATAGGGTCCTCCTACCTTCTTCGCCTCGTCAATGCCGCTGTGGATACGCACTTCGACTTCTCGATCGACAACCATACCTTGACCGTCATCGCCGCGGACTTTGTACCGATTGTTCCTTACACAACGACCCACGTTAGCATTGGCATGGGCCAGCGCTACGACGTGATTGTGACGGCGAACGCATCTTCGGTCGCGAGCGATTTCTGGATGCGCGCCGTACCGGATACTTTCTGCAGCAACAATGACAATCCCAATGACATCAAGGGTATGGTGCACTACGGCGACAGCACGGGGACGCCTTCCACGATCCAATACTCATATGACACCACCGACTGTACAGGCGAACCGGCAGCGTCTATCGTGCCGTATGTCAGCCTTACTGCCTCCAGCTCTGCTAGCGTCTCCGAAGACGACGAGGCCAAGGTTAATGGAGGTTCATGGTATCTCGGCGGAACATCTTTGGATGTTGACTGGCAGGACCCGACAGCGCTCATGGTTCTTAATAATCAGACTACGTTCAATGCGTCGGATGCTGTTATCCAACTCCCTAACGCAGACGAGTGGATGCAGCTCGTCATCGAGACGACCATGGCTGTCCCGCATCCGATCCACCTTCACGGTCATGACTTTTTCGTCTTGGCTTCTGGTTCTGGCACTTATGCTGATGTGAGTCCGACACTCAATACGGATAACCCACAAAGGCGAGACGTTGCGATGCTGCCGGGCTCTGGGTACTTGGTCATCGCGTTTCAAGCGGACAACCCGGGAGCCTGGCTTCTTCATTGCCACATTGGTAAGTTCCTGCTCGATCGGACCACTCTCATCAGACGCATACGCTAACATGACTTCCCTCAGGTTGGCACACAGAAGAAGGTTTCGCGCTTCAATTCGTCGAGCGCCAGTCTGAGATCTCTCCGCTTTACAACGCTACTGAGCTGGAGGCCGGGTGTTCTGCTTGGGATTCTTGGCAGACGGATGCCGGTCTGGTGCAGACTGATGATGGTATTTGAACAACAAATGTGCCCCCCGAGGAATATGAGTTGCGATATGCGTATAATGTATACGAGAACTCTTCCGGTGACCGGCTGCTGCACAATCGTTTCTTTCTGGGTTGTTCTTCCCCTCGCGTTTCATGAGCGTCGCCGGCTCCGAAAGGCATCACTCTTCCGGCAGCAATTTCGAGGCTCTCTGTGCTCAAACGATCTGGTGGAGAGCTGCCGTCTGGCTCTACCACCTGTGGATAGAGTACCCGCCATCGACTTCAGCTGAAGGTAAATGGAGGTAAGGATATCACGAGCGTCGATACCCAAACAAGGACCTGCTGGCGCAGCCCTATTCTGGAGTCCTAGAGATTGGCTTCACGGCGTTAGCCGGCGCTGGCCGGCGCTCTGACTGATTGTCATGAATATAGGCCGGTGGCACCGGCGTCGGCCGGGCGGGTTTTCTGGGGTCTCTGGAGTCTTATGTTATCAGGGGGGAGGGTGACGGCATACGCTTCGCGCTCCTGATTACGACCATGGCCATGCCGGCGAGCCGCTGCGCGATGGCGTTATCTTTGCAAACTTCAGCAAAGGGCACTGTTGAGGACAGTATGGGGATTGTGGCAGGTAAAGGTTGGTGGCGTGTCACTGCTAGAAGCTCTAGGAGAATGCATAGAGGATCCCATTGAGAACACGAGGCTGGTAGCCGCTATGTTCGCTTCCAACGAGAATGGTGGACGAACGATAGCCCAAGGAACGCAACGAGATCAAGGCGGATGCTTGTTGCTCAACACCCTTGGCTACAGACAGCCCGGATGGCGGCTGTATGACGAGCGATTTCGCCAAACGGTTGCTGTGGAGATCCCCTGTGACGATGGATACCTAGAGAAAGGTAGACGATTTGCTACTGCTACTTGCTTGCCGCCCGGGTTTTGAGCTGTACGGTAGGCCATGGGTCGCATGGAAGGAAAATGACCCATCGAGATTCATGCCGTTCTTGACCTTTGACTTCCCGAAGGTCCTTCCATGCATCGAGACCGATACAACAACTGCGGGAGAGGAATGAGGAATACGGGGATATTTTATCGGTGCGAAGAGTCATGCGTGGTACAATATACTACTCCCGCCCCTGCGGCGACCCTGCCGTTTTATGACGCAATAAAAGACATTGCTATGAAAAAGCTTCATTGCACCAGAAACGCCTTGCTAATGTATGTTCATGCCCATGTCGACCCCATACTCGGAATGCAGTCGATATCTAGAAGCTGCAAACCGCTGTGCCTTGATCCCAAGACCCAAGCACTGCGCTTTCCTTCATGTAAGGCAGGTATCAGGCTCCGGTCCAACTTGTTTGATACAAGTCGGTCTTTCCGATAATTCGTCATCTTCTCCATGCAACAGATAGCTGCCTACCCACCCCGTTTCCTCATTCCTTCGAGGTCTTTGCTTGACGGCTATTCGACGTAGTCGACGTAGTTGATGCTGAAGTCGCCACCCGTCGAAAGTATCTACCTCTTCCTCGGCATAGCCAAAGCATTCAGCCTCTTCTTGCTGATAGTCGTGGCCCCTCCACCGGCTTCGGTCTCCCTCCTCCCTCCACCCTTCGCAGCTGTGCCCTTGCCTCCACCAGGTCTCGCGCCGCCTTTGACCGGACTCCTGCTCTTCTCCCCCTTGGGCTTGACACCTAGAGTCGTGCGCCTCTGTGTAGTTGAAGAAGTCGGAGCGGCGAAACTTGGAGTTCCTCCAATCTGAGACTTATTGGTTGGAGAGGGGGAAGCGGAGGTACGGTGGTTGGTGGTAGATGTTTTGGTCCGTTTGGCTGGACGCTCGGGCTCATCCGCAGCAAGCTCAGTCGCACCTAAGTTGGCGCCGGTGCTGTTGACGTTCTCCTTGTTCTCCACCGTGGCAGCAGAGACCTCGTTCTCAAACTCGAACTTGCGTTTCTTACTACCCGTGATCTTCTCCCCAACCCTCTCTGTCGTCGTGATCGCCGGTTCGGCAGAGACGTGACGGATACTCATCCTCCCACTCCCGCCGCTTAGACTTCCCGCGGCCTTGGGTGAGTTCCCGAAGACGACGCCATGTCCATCCGCTCTGAACGTGAAATCCCCTGGCGCGACGGTTTGGCGACGCTTCTGCGGTGATGGCGAGGCATACCTCGTCGGCGACGCTGGCGACGAGACCGCGGGCAAAGATGGGTAGAGGTTGGTAGGGTCGGTGAGGAGGTTCGGGTTGGGAGGGGTGTCGATGTCCATGCGTTTAGCATCCCCATCCTTCATCTCCTCATCACCATCGTCCGCGGCCAACGAGATTGAGAAACCAACTTGCTTCGGAGGCCGCTGCTGCTGTGGTGCCGTGGTTTCCTCAGGAGACTGGCTGGCTAAGTAGCGGGCTTTGGTGCTACTGGTGAAGTCTACTTTCTTCTGCGCGGACGAAGGAGGCCCAGCCACGCCTGATGGAGTGGTCTTGGATGTGAACTTGGGTGGTGTGGCTAGGTGTGTACCGGCGGCCACTTTCGCCGGATCATTGCTATACAGCCGCTGCGGAGACCGAAGGATCGACTTCATTGGCGACGAGCGTAGCATGTTGAACCTTCCCATGAGGTTGCTGCCGAAACCAGACATCTTGCCTGGTGTGCTCGGCTGCGGCTGTGGTTGAGGTTGGGTGGTAGTCGGATTGGTCGGCAGAGCGATCTTGCTTGGGCTCTTCATGAACAGAGTCGTCGGCGCAGTCGACGCAGTCGACGGAGGTTGATGCTGGACCTGCTGGGTCTCTGACGATGGCTCGCCAGAAGGTTTGGAGACGGACATCTTCATTGGACTCCGTGATAGCAACGCTGGCTCATTCGCTTTTGCCTGCTGCATGGCCGAGCCCCCCGATGGTGACTCTGTGTGCTTGGAGATGGACATCTTCATCGGACTCCTCTCCAATAGCTTCTGCTGAGTCTCATCTGCATTCTTCGCCTGCTGCTTGCCGTGATCCGGCGAGTCCATGTGCTTTGCGACAGACATCTTCATTGGACTCCTCGCTAGTAGCGGCGCCTCCCTCTGCTTCTGGCCCATCGATGGCGAGCTGCTAGCCTCAGCATCAGCAGTGCTCTTGATCGAGGCAGCCGGTTTGACAGGCGACCTCTTAAGCAGCGGGTCGGTCTGCCCGGACGTCTTCTCCAAGTCACGATTGTGCGGCATAGCGCCTTTCGAGGGTTCGAACAGCGTAGCTTTTGAGGGTGAACGCTTGAGTAGGCGTTCTGTCTCTTCCACCACGTTCCTGGTCCCTGTCTTCTTCTCGTTTAGGTCCGGCTTAATCGGCGAGCGCACGAGAAAGTTCGGCGCTGGGATATTTGACGTGCCGCTCTTCTTGACGCTTGTAGTGCGAGCGAGGGAAGCTTGGGTCGGCGTGGTGAGGGCCGCCATGTTCGGATTGCTTGGATGCATGCGCAATGTCTTGTGCTGCTGCTGTGGGGTGGATGGGAGCGATTTCTCTTTATCAGAGGAGCTGGACTGTGGGCGCGTGGTGGAGACATCTTCGGTATCGGCGTGCTTGCGACGCTTTGCTGGTGAGGATGAGGCTTCCGCTTCTGGCTGGGATAGGGTATGGGGCGCTGCTGCGCGAGGGAGATGGCTGGTTCCTTGAGCAACATTCGGCTTCGATGGGCTGCGGTGGAGTGTGGACTTCTGTGTCGGCTGCGAGTCGTCCAGCTGCGCTTTTGAGGGACTTCTCTTCAGACTCTTCGTTGCGTCTCCACCCTTCTCCATCCTCTGCTGCTGCGGTGTACCCATCATCCTCCCCTTCCCAACATCCGCATGCCGGTAAGCAGAAGCATGACCAGCTATCGAGTTCATCTTCTGAAACTGCTGCGAATGCACATCGCTGAACCTGCCCTTCTTGCCTTTTGGTGTCGCCATCTTACGCGCGACCGCCTCTTCCACACTCTCCTCCGAGATCTTGTTCGCCTGCATCTGCTGTCTGATCCTAGCAGCCTCTTCCCTCTTATCCTCCATCAACCTCTTTGCCTCGGGACTCAGCTCGAGGCTGTGCTCCCGCCGGAACGTAAATTGAAATGTTGGGCTTCTCATCGCGTCTTGCGCTGGGTTTGAAGGCATCTGTGATCGAGTGGGTGTGGCTTGGAGTGTAGCGATCTTGCTAGCTGGTTGCTGCTGCTTAGGCGGTGCGGTGTAGGAGCCCATGTTCGAAAAACCCAGATATCTCGCTTCGTCCAGGGGCTTCGCAGCTGTCTGGTGATGCTTTTGCGGATGCATCTCTTCATCACTTGGCTGAATCGATGTGCCACGCTTCGGTGTCTCCTCCACTCCTCCGAGTCTCGCTACTCTCTTCGCTGGACGGCCGGTCGGCGTCCCCTCTGCTGGCGATGGCGAGCGCGGAAACGCACCGGGCATCTCATCATCGTCCTCGTCGAGAGAGCTGAGTTTGGCTGGTACGGTCTTGGGTGTGCGGGCGACATCGTGGGAGAGCGAGACGCGCTTGGGTGTTGTGCTGTTGCGGCTGCGCAGCCGGGCTGACGAGCGGCGCGCCATAATGATTCAGAATGAACTGTATATCAGATCCTGGCTCTTGTCGTGTTCAGTGTGCGATATGAGTTGTGATAGTCCGAGTGCGCAGGCTACGATTGGCCAGGTCTGCAATGGTCAGGCCTGGAATGCACGATTGGGGTGAAGATGGATCGTGCGAAGCGAAGTGCGTGCATCTGGTTTGTTGACGCCGGAGTAAACAACCCGGCATGACATTCTTCCCCCCCGAAACGTGCATCGGCGTTTAGCGGACTTTCCACGAATTGACACCTTGCCAACCAGAGTTCACATGCAAATACGTGTGTCCCCCTTCCACGGTTGGACTACCCGACCTCCACAACAGAATCGGACACTTGGAGCACGACCAATCCGTCACCCAGAATTGACTCCAACCGCCCTCCCGAACAAGCATCTATCAAGCTCATATTGCATCGAAATGGCTACAAGTAACGGCGACATTCGCCACCGCCAGACCAATGGCAGCCTTACCGCAAAGGCCAACGGTGTTCTAAATGAAAAATCGAATGGGTCAACTCAAGCCGGCAAGAACGACGCCTCCGTCGCTTCCCCGGCCGACGCCCAATCCTCTTCCGCCAACACCCTGAACTTATTAATATGTGTGGGAGGGATCTATGCTTCGTTGTACGACCAATCCCAATATTGAGCTCATGAAACCTTGCTGATGTCACATGCAGCCTCACATGGGGTGTGTTGCAGGAGAGGATTACGACGACCACTTACTACTCCTCCTCCCTCGACACCAAAGGGGAAGTCTTCAAATACCCCGTCGTTATGAATACGGTTCAATCGCTCTTCGCTGCCCTCCTGGGATACATCAACGTGATGCTCACTCGGAAAGGATCTGGAGACATGCCTGTTTTCCCATCGAGGAGCATCGTCTGGCCCCTCCTTCTGGTCGCCGCTACGAGCGCTTTGTCAAGTCCTTTCGGCTACGCGAGTTTGCAGCATGTGGACTACATCACCTTCATCCTCGCCAAATCCTGCAAACTGCTTCCCGTGATGTTCCTACACGTCACTTTGTATCGCAAGCGATACCCCTTCTATAAATACGCCGTCGTCGCTCTAGTCACTTCGGGCGTCGCCATCTTCACTCTTCACCAATCCTCTGGCTCCAAGAAGAAGAAAGGCGCAGACGGCTCTTCCGCATATGGTCTCCTGCTACTGGGGATCAATCTTTTGTTCGACGGCCTTACGAATAGTACGCAAGACGACATTTATGTGAGGTTTAAGGGGTATAAGGGCCAGCAGATGATGTGCGCTTTGAACATCATGAGTACGGCCATCACTGTAGCTTACCTCCTTCTATCACCATACATCGCCGCGACGGGGGTAGGGCATTACGTCGGCATGGACCTCTCAAAGTCGGCGGGAGAACTCACAGACGCTCTGGCTTTCATCCACCGCCACCCGAGTGTAGGCACGGATATCCTCCTCTTTTCCCTCGCAGGGGCCGTGGGGCAGCTCTTTATTTTCCGGACGCTGTCGATTTTTGGGAGCTTGCTTTTGGTTACAGTTACAGTGACGAGGAAGATGCTGACCATGATCATTTCGGTTCTGTGGTTTGGGCACAGTCTTACGGGGATGCAGTGGGTTGGCGTGGGGCTTGTATTTGGTGGAATTGGGGTCGAAGCGGAACTTAGTAAGAGGGAGAAGGCTGCCAAGACACGAGCGAAGAGGGATGGTGGGGAGGCGGAGAGGGTGAAGGGGGATTTGGAGAAGACCAGGCAAGAAGTTGGCGGGAGTGGAAAGACGAGAAGGCGGTAGAAATGGTGGGGACTTGTATGGTTGTGGCTGTGGTGTGTGTCATAGAGGATACATTGTATACAAACAATAGAATCTAATCAAGCGACAAGTACTAAACAAACTTCTCGAGGACCACCCCCCGCTCATCATCCAGCACCCATCACGCCTCATCGATCTTTCTCACCATCAACCCCCCTTGCCGCCTACCATTCCCCGCAGAACAGAGACTTCCGTCTCGCTCCTCGCGAGCTTCAAGCGCAACTCATCTCTCTCACGCGCCATCGCCGCCAGCGCTTCCTCGAGCTCCGAGGTGCGGGTTTCTTTTCGCTGGCGGTAGCGGCGGGCGGCTTCGGTGTTGCGGCGGCGTTTGAGGGCTGGGTCGGTTGGGTCGGTTGGGTCGACTGAGACTTCGACTGCGTCGGGGCTGGCTGAAGGTTTTGCGGAGGTGTCGGCTAGGCTGGAACCGGTTTGGGTAGAGGATTTGTCGGAGGTGCGGCGGCGTTTGTTGGAGATAGTGGAGTGATTGGAGGAGGTGGTGGAGGATGGGGAGGGGTGGGAGCGCTTGGTGGTGGGCTTGGATGATGGCCTGGTAACCGTTTGTACGGATGTCTGGTTGTTGGGAGGGTAGTCGGAAGTAGGAGCTGCTGAGGTCGTGGTCTTGCCACTCAGGGCCGGAAGAGTGGTTGCGGTGGGTAATGTCTGGGCATCATTCGTTGTAGTCGTAGTGAAGTCGCTTCCCGTCCCATCCGAAGTCGTAGTATAGCCGTTGAATCCCACACAGCCTCCAACGCCTTCTAGATCGTCGACCCAACCCAAGTCGTCGAATGCAAGGTCCGAGTCCGGAAATAAAGAAGAAGAAAAGTCAAGGAAATCAATAAGCTCCCCGTCCGCCGAGTACGGGGGTTGTGCGAAGGTAGGCTGTGAATAGTACGCGGCTGCTGGTTGCTGAACATCCTGCGCCGACCATGATTGAATGGGGGTGGTGGCCTCGCTTGAACGAGGCCGGGTGGCTTGTCAAGGTGTTGGGTGGGAGCTGGGCGAAAGCCAGAAGAGTGGTGGTTGTTGGAAAGAGAAGACTGAGCTTGCGAGGGCTTGCCGGCTCTTTTGTGTGCTCTCACGATGGCTCATACGGTGGGTGGTATGCAGGTGTGAGTCATCTGAGACATTCAGCCCTAGCAGCTGAAAGTCAATGGCGGCGGGCATGTCCTAAGTGGGGCTAGCCTGAAAAGACGAACTTGCCCGATGCAACTTTCCGCCGAAGCTCCGTGCAGAGCTGATATCCTGGAAGCGACGCCTGTTACTCAGGCCTGTGCGACCGAATGTAAACTTGCAATGAGCTCTCCGCCAAGACTCTGCACAACTTGACGGGCTGAAAGTTCTAGGTATAAGGTGAGGCAGCTTTCGCTTGGGTCTTTCAACGTTGGACCACAATCTCTTCGTCACAGATTCACAGACTCTGGCAACTCAACACCATCGCTTACTTTGTTCGAGCTTGGATCTCCGCTCTACCTTGCTCCACGTCTCCCTCAAGCTTGATCTCGTTTCCATTCGAGCCTTCCATGACCCATCGGCTGGCGACACATGCCAAGACTGCCAGGCAAGCCAGACACCAAAATCCAAGTCCAACGACACCAATCTTGAGACCAGTGCCAAAAATGGCGAGTGCAGCCACAGGAAATATCGATCGGCTCAGATTGCCAACGACTGTTGCTGACGTGTGGATTGTACCGCGAACCGATGGATGCGGCGTACAGTCATTGATCAGAAGTGTCGTTGCGGGTACCACGCCCGTTCTGCCGAGCATGAATAACAGCAGGACGAAGCTCATGGCGAGCCATACCAGAGGCTTGCCGTCTTGGAACGATGTTGCCGAAGCGACCAGCGACGGGAAAGGTGCCAAGAGATATACGACCGGGAAAACAAACAATGCGCACCGCCAGATGTTGACAGTGCCGTACCGATCGTTCAGCATAGGGTATATTGCCGCTTGGAGTACAACTCCAATGGCGCCGAGGAGAGACATTGCGAATCCGACATCGCGAGGCTTCATGCCTAGGCCGCCGTCGAACTGAAAAGGCAGGTTCTGCTTATCGAAGCTTCCGACGGGAGTGCTGAGAAAGATGGCCCATAGACTGGCGAATGTGCCGAGATGGCCAGTGATGATGAAGTGTGCGAGCAGAGTGCACACGACATTGAAGGTCCAGATACGGCGGAATGGCAGTTTCGCAGTCCTAGTACGCGGAAGGTCCTCCACCATCGGCGAGGAAGGAGTCAAAGGCTCATCAACATTGATCGCGGTGTATGCGTGTTTGGCTGACACCTTCCCAGTGATCCGCTGGGTCAATTCTCGCCATACCCGCTTGGCATGACTCTCTTTACCTTGCAGGCTCTCGAGCGTCTCATCAAGTAAGAACATCACCCCAAGGGCAGCCAGAGTATATATCGTCGCAATGCAGAGGTTGGGAAGAGCGTACGGATACGACCGGAACAAGCTGCCGTCGCCAGTGCTTGAAGTCAAGACACCACCGATCAACGGCCCTATGAGCATGCCCACGTTGGCACTCAGGGGTAGAAGCAAGAGGGCGCGTGTCCGGTACCTAGAGCCCTTAGCATGCTTGGCGTATCGGCATACCGCTGGTACTTACCGCTTCTCTGGGTTGAGTTCCGCCATTACGCATCTCACGATAGCGACGTTGCTGTTGGTTGCACCACCGAACACCTGCCAGGCCACGGCAGAGGCGAACGTTGTTGAAAATCCGTACCCCAGATAGGCAATGCCTGTTGCAATGAGCCAAAGCATAGACGTGGTGGTAACAGCGACCTACCGGAGAATAGTAGCCCGGCGAACAAGACAGCTTTTCTTCCTCCCCAGTCAGAGTCGGCCAATCGACCCCAAAGCATGCCGGTGCAGACCTGAGCTGCTGTCTTGGCGCCTATGAGAATCCCGGCTTGGGTTGAGATTGTAGCATCGGAGGCAGACGGGTCGAAGTATCTCAACTGAAAGAACATGTACGACTGTGTACATGGAAGTGTTAGCTCGAACGTGAAGGAAAGAAGCGCATTCGGTACCTGGATTGACGTCGCTGCTAACGGCTCCGCGAGACGGCTGAGGCATAAGACTGCAAGCTGTGCTCGGTGAGGCAGGCTCAGGTATGATACCTTGGTATCCTTCGCGTTCTTCGGTCTGGACGTGAGTGGAAGCTCGCCATTTAATGTTATCGGCTCCTCTTGACGAGCAACCTGCTCCACTGCGGACGTGGGCCCTTCTTGCGGGATTGGCCCAGTCCCTGGGACCTGCAATGAAGTCATGTTCCAATACGGTCAGAGGCAGTGTGAAGTTTCCAGTAAATGATGTACAAACGTGAGTTGGAGTGATCTTGTCGATAGTAGCATGATTGCGTGGCCCGTCCTGAGACAATCTACCTTCTAGTGTTGCATGCAGTGACATGCCAAGCTCGGGCAGCTTCAATGCTATCGGAGTCGCATACGCCATACGACGCTCGCACCCGAAACCTGCTTCAAGATCTTTATTATCAGAGCTGCGGGGCTGGGCTGGATGAACAGGTCCAGGACCGGTAACAGAAGATTTCGCCGCTCTTCCAACCAAATGACTCCAAGACGTTTTTGTTGACCTCCGCTACGAGATTTGGCCAAGCCACGTGGCTTGCTACTTGCAACCTCACATCGGTCCTTCAGCTCCTTGCTTCTCACCACCGTACACAAGTATTGCATTAAAGTCCTCTTCGAAAGAAGCATCTAGAAAAACACTGGCATCGCATTGACCTAGAATTAATAGGGTCATGACTGTCGTCTCGAATGGACTGGCCGATGAAGGCTCCCTGACGTGCAGCACGTCGGACTAATGCGCGAGACGCCACTCAATGGATACCTCGCGTTTTTTAGGGTGAATGCAGCTTTGAGAGTCCCTTGGAGCTGAGACTCTGGAGCTACCGAGGTATCGAAATTCGTCTCGACGCCAGCATGAGGTTGCTGGACACGGAGACCTCGAAGTTCGTGGAGTTCCCACAAGCTCCCGCACAAGAATACGCCATCTTGTCGCATCGATGGACTGGACATGAAGCCTCTTACGAAGAGTTCGAGCCGTGCCAGCGGCCTCAGGCTTTCAGGACAGCATGGGAGAACTTGCGGGCCTAGGAGGTCACCAGCAGGAGCGGTTACGACAAGATAGTCCGCTTCTGCTCCGTGGCGAAGGAGCGTAGTAAGCAAGTTCGTTTGCGACTCTGATTTGATCTTGGTTCACTGACCTTGTCCAGAGCTTCAACACGCGTGGGCGGACACTTGCTGCATAGAAGAACGAAGTAGCGCCGAGCTGACGGAGGCTATCAATTCGATGTGGTCGTGGTACGGGTCTTCTCATACATGTCTCGTCTATCTGTCCGACGTTCCACCACTCGAGCGTGGTGATACTGCCGTCAAGGACTTATTTCACAAAAGCTCATGGTTCGGACGCTGTTGGACTCTGCAAGAGCTCCTGGCACCTGGGCAGCTGGAATTCTTCAATGTCGCCTGGGAGCTCATTCTGGACATTGAGAAGCGGTATGTGAAGCTTGAGGACAAGAAAAGTATAGTCTGTGGCATGAACGACGTTGTCTTAGTCAGTGGAGTGCCCGAGATGATGCTGCGGCGGTCTGCTGATAGCGTGGTATTTTCCGCAAGCGTTGCGCAGAAGATGAGCTGGGCAGCAGACAGGACTGCAACCAGGGAGGAAGACGTCGCTTACTCTTTGCTTGGGTTGTTCAACATCAACATGCCTCTCTTGTATGGCGAAGGGGGAAGAGCGTTCATACGCCTACAGCAAAGCATCGTACGCCGGACGACCGATGATTCTATCTTCGTTTGGCGAAAGGCTTCAAAATCAGGCTTCCATGACCTAGGTTGCGGCATTGACACTAGCCTTAAGAGGTTTCGAAAAGGGAAGCAATGTTCCAGGTACTGCGCCAGTCCTGGGTTGCTGGCCAATGACCCATCCTTCTTCCGTGGTTTAGGCCACGTAGAGTATGCGAATCCAGTCTCAAGCTTAGCAGGCAGATGGAGCATGCCGCACACTATCGTCAATGAGATGGTCGAGCTGAGACCGGTACACGTGAAAGCTGTACCATTGGAACATCGAGTGCTATATTTCGTGAGACTGAGATGCGATGCCGATGCTGGAGATGGGAACAACCTACCGTGCTGGCTGGCGCTCGAGGGCACGCTGCAAGCGTATCAAGATGAAGATGAGCATCGGTTGCTTGACTGCCGGGTGCATGCGTGCGGTTTGGGCCATGGTCTGGATGAGCTGTATTCCAGTCAGGCACGGATCCTGGAACACCAGCCAAAGTTTTATATTGCGGGCAACCGACGATACTTCTGATCTACGCTCGGGTCTCTTCGCAATCATGCTCAGGTGTGGCCAGACATTGTGTACAGTCAACGAGCGCTAGCTGGGGTTGCGAGTACTTCCATTCGCACGATAATGGTGCTTCGTCCTATCTCTGTTGAACGAGACCGACCCGAGCGGACTGTGCGCCAAAAAGCGCTGCGGATCATAGCCGTATACGGTACGCCAAATACGACTCCCATACAGTGTCTTACCGCATCCGAAGGCTAGCCTTGCCGTTCCCTGATCACCCTATCCGTCTTGCGAGCCAATGGACCATCCCAAAATGCGTTGATCCTGCCCTGCTCAGGTATAAATGGTGAGCGGTATAGGAGCGGGATTGCCTTCGGATGTGGGAAGACACTGTATCACGAGTCACAGAGCTCAGCCAAGCAGTATCCAAGGTGAGTCGGGCTGCAACCCATGCTTCTACGAGCACACGCCCGATGCAAACGCTCCGCTGACATGAAAAGAAACCAGAAGGCCGGATAGGCGCCTGTCGGGGGTGTTAGGGGGAGAACAACTATCGACTTCGCGACGACCAGTAGTCACGGGACTGCTCGAGGTCTTTCTGGAGGCTATTGCAAGTCTTCTTGACAACTTGAAGCATCTTCGAAGCGCCGGCAAGGCGGACTTGCGGAGACGCCGCACCTGCCGCCCGCCTCCACAAAACCCCACTCCCACGAAATTAACGTTTGACGTATGAACTCTCGTCAGTCGACACTCAACACCTCCGAACGTAGTCCTCGGCTCAGGACTGATCATGTAACATTACTCCAGCGAATACTCCATGCGGAATGTCGCCAAGTACTTGGCAAGCCAATGCCCTTTCTCAAGGCTTCGAAGCACGCTTCTCTCCTCATATGCCAAGCCATTGCTACACCAACCAGCTACACCCGACATTGCCGGGTATGACATCCCGAGGGCCTGACGTCTGTACTGTAGTCTTCTTGTTCTCTGGCGCTTTCATCTCTCACACTCGAAGACTTCCGCGATAGCATCATTATCACGAGTCCGCACAGCATGGCCAGCGCCCTCGAATCACCACCGTTCCCGGTAACACTCATTCCCGGCTACATCTCCGAAGATGAGAAGACCTTGGAAGTCCACTGTCGCGACTCGACTTTCCGCGATGTTTCCGTCTTTGACGCCACCAATATGAGGGAACTCTTCCGCGTTGGCGGAAAAGGCATCATGTCGTGGAGTCTTCGCCGGATCATGAAGGATGCCGAATCGGGTGAGCACCTTCTGGATTTCCATCATTACAACTTCGACTACAAGAACCGCTGGATCATCGAAGGCAAAGACGGAGAGAAATTGGCTGAGATCGAGCATGTCGATCAGATCACTAAGGAACACTCCGCTGTTAATGCTACCGTGTTCGGCGCTCACAATGGCAAGGACGTGGTAGCTGAGATGCGACCGAAAGATAGGGACGCACTCACGACGTTTGTCAAGGTTCAAGGGGCGACCGTGGCAGTGATTGAGCTTACAGAGAGTAATGACATCCAGTTCAATAAGGCGAGAGGGAAGGACAGGACTGTTTGGAGAGTAAGGACCGCTGTTGGGATTGATCTTGCGCTCGTAAGGCTCTATTCTACTACACTGTGCAATCATGTGGGAAGCTGACTTATACGGTGCAGGTAATGATCATGGTGCTCTGCCGTGCCGAGATGGCTCATGTGTGGAGACAATAACAATAGCATATGATCAGAACGGCTTGTGCCACTCTCCATTCCCTGCGTAAAGCGAGAAGAAGTCCGAATCCGAGACAGTGCATCGCTCAAGTGCAGAGATTCAATACGCTCTGATGACGAACAGACCACGCGGCGCTACTCATTGTGAGTCTCATTTCTCATGGCAACGTCACAGGCTCATATCCAGCCTTCTGTCTGATGCGGCCTAGGCTGTCCACTCACAAATAGCAGTAGCAGCGTTTGATGTCCCATGCTGATAGGCTACCGGTATGCTACCAGGCGTGGCTTTCAGTGGCGCTGAGAGACATGGTACAGACAGTAGATGGCGAGGCCATCAACACCAAGACTCCGCATGATAAAGGGCCGCAGAAGTGTCGCTGTTCGTGTTGCTGCTAATATCTGCAGTTTTGGAGCTCAAGCGAGCTTTCCTGCATAAGCGAGCCAGGCGTCCCACTTCCATGATCTCCGTGGTTTCACACGCCTTGTCTTCGAAGAAAAGCACTCAGATCTGCGACTCCGCCGCATCGAAGTCGAAAATTCGTGTTCCAGCGCCGCCACTGCCGCGTGATGTGGACCACCTCTTACTGCCTCGTGGTGCAAGGATCGAGAAGCACGAGCAAGCTCGTTTCGTTGGTGAACCATACGACGGTGGACCGTTCCTCACGTACCCGGAGAGAAGCCGCTTCAAAGATCTCTACGAACGCATAGTGCCGCCTGCGGACTGGACTTGGGGACGGAACGACTTCGACACGAGCGATGCGCACCAGCTCGAGTTCTTCATCCAGACCTGGGTGGTTTTCGGCCTCTTACATGAGATCTTCGGGCCTCTAGCATCTTCTGACGACTTCATTACCAACGAGCATGATGGCCACCAATTTCTCACTACCGCAAAGCTACCTGTATTCGTGAGTCAGTGGCGAGCGTCCAACGCCCACATCACAGATACAGAACAAGGCACCATGCTCATGGACGGTCTACTGATGTGCTTCGGAAAGATCAACCGCTTCCTTGCAGAAGCACCAAAGCATGTTAACATTGCGGATTCGATCATGTGGTCGGCCGCTTCGATAGTGGAAACAATGGAAGGGGTCGTGATTGAGACTTTGACGAGTCGCGTGACCACCACAGACAACATTTGGCTATGGTCTCTTAACAACGAGAAGACCGCTGCCATCATGGCACAGAGCGGCTGGTGCCCAGCGGATGTTCGGAGATAGCGATCGAGCGCGCAGGCATTCCAAACGCTTTACTACCTTAACAAGGTGGAACAGCCCGTGCTGAAAGATCACAGCAAGTGCACAGGCTCGGTTTGCAAAGCAGCCCAGTATGACATCACGGGCCAAGGAACGATTCATCGCTGTTCCACCCGTCAGTGCGAAATGTTACACATCAATGAAGAGGCATTGGAGGCCGCTTTTGATGACGGCAGCTTTGGCGTGCTCGAGATGTCCGGTGAGGAATCACTCGAGACATTGGAGGTGAAAGTGGTACCTTTGGCGCCCGGACGTCCCTACGTCGCATTATCGCACGTATGGGCAGAAGGGCTCGGAAATCCATTCGCCAACGCTCTACCAAGGTGCCAACTCGCATACGTTGCATGAGTGTCCAAGCAGCTCGGTCAGCATACAAGATTTGACAGATTGCCTGTGTGGCTAGACACCCTTTGCTGTCCTGTCAAAAGCGCAAAGCACCGAAATCGATGCCTTATACTAATGAAGCAGATATACAAGGAAGCGGCTTTGGTGCTGGTTCTGGACGCCCAGCTTGGCCACCTCCGGACCGAACAAATAGATTCAGTCGAGATCTGCGCTCGGATCCTGTTCTCGGCCTGGACCAGACGTCTATGGACCTTACAAGAAGGCACACTCCCTCATGACCTCTGGGTTCAGCTACAAGACAGTGCAGTGGATGTGACCGCACTACTGGAGAATGTCTCTGCAATCTACGAGTCCAGGCTTGACCTTAGGCCATTTGCCACAGTTTTGCTCGCGGGCCTCAAACGAATCCGCAACTTCGGAAACCCGGGCATCTCAACAAAACGGAAAGAGGCTGGCATCCTAGATATCGTTATGGCTCTCCAAAGTCGGACAGTTTTGTTTCCTGCAGACGAAGCGTTGTGTCTCAGTACCTGTTTGAACCTTGACTAGACCGCAATTGTCCAAGCACCCGAGAGCGAGCGTATGGCAGCCTTCTGGCACAGCATGCGCACGTACGGAAAGATAGTGCCCAATGGCCTTGTCTTCTTCCATTCAGCCAAGCTCCAGAGCCCAGGTCTTCGGTGGGCACCATCATCGTTCTTGGACTGGGCGTCCACCAACTCCATCAATTTCAGGAACCCTAAGACCGCTGAAGAGATTGCCCATATCACGCCTACAGGACTTCAAGCGCAACTTCCTGCCTTCGATGTCCGCAAGGCCGAGCTATGCTCCCAGGCAAACGTGGACCTGTGGACTCACGTTCTCCGTCCACTAGAGTCCATGTTCTTTGTCCATGGTCCTGCTAGGACGTGGTTCTTCATGCTTGACAACAGCGAGTTGCGCTCTACGGAAAAGGAACGAAGAGGTTGCCGATCTCAAATGGTTCAGCGACAACACGGAGGTGCGGTCACCGTTCTCTCCAGTGAGACACTTCTAGACCTCGAATCACACACTGATGGTAGCAATACTATGAGAGGATTGGCTGGCATCGTCGTCAGCGACCCGAATGAAGAAGTCCTATCCTTCAGCTTGAAGGCCGACTTGGTCATATGCAGGGCAAGCGAAACATGGACTTGAGGCTGCCTGGAAACATTCCCAGGACCCAGGGCTTGCAGAGTTCCACGGTGAATTCGAGGTCGGAGCCGGAGTCGAAGACCAGTCGGACTTTCGGGACATGCAACTGCTGCGTAGGCTTCCAACGCTATGGCCCGGCGCTTAGTCAGTATCTCACACGCGGCGTTGGAGGAGGACCCAGGACTTGCTGGCCATGTGCACCTGCGACCAGTTGGCGACGTCCGTGAAGAGACAGCATGTGAGTTTGCTGAGTGGATGCTACTCTTTCTTTCTGGGCGCTTCAGCGAGCTCGGACAGACTTGGTCGAAAACGCAGAGATGGTGTGTCGACTAGACCAGCACATAAAGACGTCAACTTGGACACCGACGAGACGTTGAAACCCAAAGACAGTATTGCATCCGGGCTCCGTAGACTATTAGGCCGTCTCCGCTGCCTTTCGAAGATCAGAGACACCAGCCTACGCTTCGACCGATGCAAGCTAACAGGCGACCTCCACCTTCCAGGGTAGAATCCTTCTGCAAAGCAAACAAGGGGAGCTTCCACACGAGCCGTTCTCTTCGCTGCTTTTCGACCCGACGACCGCGGACAGCGCGTCGCAGTAAGCGCCTTATACGGAATGTGACCCATTAGGCAGACAAGCTTACCGTTCGTACAAGAAGAAGTGGAGCTGCCACGCCCCAAAAAGCTGTATCCCTCGAAAGAGTGATACGTCGCAATGTCTTCTTTTGCCGTGAAGACCCTGCGAGAGATTGGTCAGTTTGCGTACACCAACAAGCGCGAACGAAAAGAGTTGTACGACGCTGCTTTGCGTCTCGCATGGAGTGTGGAGTCAGAGCAAGATACCGCACAGCGTCTGTATCATGGTGTAATGCTGCCAACTTCCGTGTCACAATTCAATTACTGATATCTGCTGGGATGAAAAGCATCTGCCTCTTGCAACTGCACAGACCGGTATCGACATCGATCTATTCGCTATCTTAGCGAGAGTGAGAACAAGGCGTATACGTTGGAAGAGCTTGCTGAGGCTCTGAAGGTCGACAATGCCCTGCTTCGTTAGTACCTTAGCACCTTCATACAATTGACAACAAGCGTTGACTATGTTCCATCAGGCCGACTCCTGAGATTCTACGCTTCGCAATCCATGATAACGCAAACGGCAGACCACAGATTCTCCGCCTCGAACATCACCCAAAATCTCGCAGTCCCGG
>JAKLLW010000392.1:0-36062 GCA_022814695.1 Neocatenulostroma microsporum
CTAGCCACTTAAGACACTTAGCAATTGACTCTTTACGCCAACCTTGGTTCACCCTTCTCCACCACTGAAACATCGAACTCATCATTGACTATATAGTCGTCTATCGCCCACATCCCTCTCCGACATTCGCACCACCACGCTTCGCACCTAAAATCCAATACCAACTGGTTACGAGGCGCAGCGCGAGACAAGAGCACGGAATTAAGCGGACCTCGCAACCGCGCAAGCACATACCATAAGCACCTGGCCATTGCCACTTGCTGACTCCGGACCATCCGCACGCACCAATATCACCGTCGAGACATCGCCAGCGAATGTCACAAACGCCTCTTCACACAACTTTCAGCAGTTTGACTATGGAGCAGCCTGAGGCAGCCACGGCGGGAAGAGCAACAACGGGCGCCGGACAACTTCACACACCACACGAGACAGCATACGACAGCTTCACACAATACACCGACAAACCGGAGGGAGTAGTCTTGGCACCGATACAGACGCTGTCACCACCAGTGTCGCCAGACACATTCGCCTACCCCAGCTTCCGACCGGTCAACGCGACTCTCGATCCACCACTATATACAGATACAGAGCGCGACGAACACGCGCAAGCGCCACTGTTCGGTAGTGAGATCGACATCGACATCGACAGCGAGCGCAAGAGCCAGGCATCAAGCCGACACGACAGCCAGCAGTCTGACTCCCCCAAGAACGACACACGTCAGGCACCATCAACATCAGCTTGGAGAAGAAGTAGTCTTCCTAATCTTTCACCACCAGCCAAGCCGCATAACCTCCTCGCGTTCCTCGGACCTGGTGCAAGCTTTATCCCGTTGACACCAGACAGCGCGATGGACTATTACAACAAGCGAATGGAGGAAGTCAGAGTCCTTGCGGCGTATCGGAGGGCCAGGCTACCGTCTCCAACGAAGTCGCAAGTCGCGCCACGTCATCCAGAGGACAACCGGCAACTCCGAACGCTTACCCAGGCAGCAGGAGTGAAGAAGACTAGGTCGCCACCGAAGACAGTGGCAAAGCCCAGGCAGCCGCCAAGAGCTTCCGCGCCACTCCGGGATGCCGTGGATGCGTCACCGGAGCAGCCTGCTTCTGCAACTGCGCCCGCGCCCGCGCCCGCGCCTGCTAGCAGACGTTCGCGCACTCCCAAAGTGAAGAGTGTCAACGAGTTTCACGATGAGGCGTTCCCGGCCACGGAGAAGAAGCACAAGCGTGCTGCACCCAGCAAGGCCACCGCGCCCAAAGAGGACGATCTGCGCTGGAGAGAGATAGAAGACTTCTCACCGCCGCTCGAATCGGCTGAGAAGCCACTGCAGGTGACGTGGCAGGGCACGCCTTTGGAGATCAAGGATGAATTAGACTACGATGTTCTTACCGACGAGGAGAGGAAAGCATGCACGACGCTTCGGCTCAAGCCTGCGCAGTACTTCGCCAACAAGCGCCGCATCTTCAGAGGCAAGGTGCAAGCACTCAAGGAGGAGAAACCTTTCACTCGCACTGGTGCACAGGCCCACACCAACATTGACGTGAACAAAGCCAGCCAGCTCTGGCTCGCGTTCGACAGGATGGGATGGTTTGAGAGGAAGCATTTTGAGAAATGGTTGTGATTGAAGACGAGGTCAGAAGGCATGGGAGGAGACTATTACATGATGCACAGAACGGATTGTTATTACGATGATTACTAGCAAGGTGTTACAGGATTGGGAATGGGACTGGGACTGGGACTATCGCGCTCTGGCAGCGCTACTGCTTGACGATCGTGCCGACCGCATGGGAAGCGGCGCACTTGATGGATCGGATGAGAGCGAAATACGCTCGCTGCTATGGATGCACGCCGCTATGATTACGGCCAGATGATACCCTGCTCACTAGATTGCATTGATGATGCGTTAAACAGTACTAGAACGAGTAATATACTGCTTCAAGATCTCGCCCTTCCTCCGTCTTTTCGTTTTCCACCCTATTCCCACACCGTGGTTCCTCGCTCCATCGTGTTTCAAATGAAGACACCGACAGCCTGACTCATACCGGAACCGATATAGTATAATGTCCACCAACGCTTCATATTCTCTGCACGACTCATCAATCTCAACAGGGCAATCGAACACTACGATCATGGCGCCAGTCAAGCATCTCAAGCTCAAGATCATACCTTTCGCCACCGTGCAGGCCGCCCTGGACTCATCTACCACTCATGAACCTCAACGCGAATTCAACACCCACGAGCACAAGTACGAAGATATCGCTAATGCTCTACCTGGTGTCAGTCATCACAGCCCTGACTCAACCCAGCCATGGCTGCTTCTCAATCCCTGGCTAGACTTGATCATGGAGACTCAGGGCGTCCCACCAGAATCCGTTCACAAAGTGAAGCTTCCAACTTGGTACTGTGATGAGTTGGTCAACGCTGGCCGAAGCTGGCAGCTGTCGAAGCGGATCACGCCGGAGACTCTGGAGGACTTGGAGGTAGGCTTCCCGAAACGTACAGCCCACGGCATCATGATGCCAGAAGTATTCTCTGGAGGCAGGAAGTTCTTCGTGCGCCTCGATACCTGCTCGTTGAAGGACGCGGAAACGCTGCCTTCCCGAGACGATGTCGCTGGCGGGAGCACGATTGGTAACGCGCCTGTCACAAGCCCGGAAGACCTATGGCAGCGCATGGTCACGTCCCCTCGGGGGTGTAGAGGCATTGAGGATTTACGGAAGGCTGGCGTCGATGTCTACCTCTTTTTGCTTCCTTGGCGAGAAGATGTTGGTAGAGAAGGCATCGAGTTCCGAGTGTTTTGCCCTTCCCCAGGTGAGATCACTGCAGTGAGCCAATATGTTTGGCACGAGCCTTTGAAGGCTCTCAAAGGATCAGCTGAAGTGAAAGACTGGAAGGCTTGGTGCGAAACAGTCTTGGAGGGTATCAAAGGTGTACATCAGAAAATCAAGCGCTCTGGTGAGTTCAGCGATGAGATGAGAAACTCAGGCTTCACCTTTGATGTGCTCGTCGTTGGCGATAATTTTCAGCTGGTGGAGTTGAACACCTTTGGAGCGACTACCGGCTGTGGTAGCTGTCTGTTTCACTGGGTGCGGGATGCGAAGGCGTTGTATGGCATAGAGGATGCGGTTGAGTTCAGGATAGCGGTGTAAAGTGCATACTGCGGCTTGGCACCTGCAATGTCAAAGCAAAACCAGTAGTCGCTCATTCGCATGTTCTTCTTGTCGACCTCATTGTCGTCCCTGGCTCCAGTGCTGAGGAGCCGGGCGGATCTGCCTTGTGCCCCGCAGCCCACGTCACAGCCCATTATTCATCTTCAATGTTCCTGCCGGGAGCGCAGTACTACATAAGGCACCAGTCAGCTTGAGGTACTGATACGGTTCGAGTTTCGGAATCAGCGTACGGTTGTCAAGCTTTGCAGCAGAGGATCTGTGCATAGCCGTGCATTCCCGATTCGGACTACCTGGGCTCTCGGACCACCCACACGTTTTCTGACAACACCTCACCCACTTCATCACCAGCTTGCCACCATGGCGAAAATCCACACCCCAATCCCGAATCTCAAGCTGAACGATGGCAACAGCATTCCAATGGTAAGGATGAAATCACCGCTCTCTCACGACCAAGACTAATGTGAGGAAAGCTCGGCTACGGTACCGGCACTGCTTGGTACAAGAGTGGCGACGAGTCCAAAATCGATCAGGCATGCATTGACAGCACAAAGCTGGCACTAAGTCTCAACTACTACCACCAAGACGGTGCGGAGGTATACAAGACCGAGACCGAGCTTGGAACGGCCCTGAAGGAAGCCGGCGTGCCTAGGGAGAAGCTCTTCGTTACAACCAAGGTCATCAGCAACATCAGCGACATACCCAGCGCCCTGAAGACGAGCTTGAAGAAGCTCCAGCTCGACTATGTGGATCTGTGCGTAACGTCCACGCACTACAAACGCCACCTAGGCTGACCACACTACAGGTACCTTATCCATGCACCGTTCTTCAGCGAGAACAAGGAAGACCACCAGGCCAAGTGGGCACAGATGGAAGAGCTCAAGGCACAGGGCCTGGCCAAGTCGATTGGCGTGAGCAACTATCTGCCTGAGTACCTCGATATGATCTACGAGACTTGCAAGACCCCACCAGCCGTCAACCAGATCGAGTTCCATCCGTATCTGCAGCACACAGAACTACTGAAGTACCACAAAGCCAAGGTATGAGCACTCCGTCATATCGGATTCGGCACAAATGTAATGACCGGTGACTGATTAGCCCTAGGGTATCGCCACTGAGGCATACGGTCCCTTGACTCCAATCACCAAAGCTACTCCTGGCCCAGTCGATGACGTGGTGGCTCCCCTCGCGAAGAAGTATGCTGTCAACGCTAGCGAGATCCTACTAAGATGGTGCATCGATCAAGACATCGTTCCTATTACCACATCTAGCAAGGAGCAGCGCCTGAGTGACTACCTCCGCGCAATGACTTTCAAGCTCACGCCAAAGGAGATTCAGCAGGTAAGCGTTTCGGTGGAATGGTTCTAAGACAAGTCAGCTAACCTTTATCAGATCAACGAGGCGGGGAGCAAGAAGCACTACAGAGGCTTCTGGACGCACAAGTACGGTGACGACGATCGGAGGTAAACAATGGAGAAGTGGTGAGGCAGCCGACGGAGCAGAGGCGGACGAAGTACACTTACGCCCTCCCAAGTTGAAGATTCGCTAATCGCGCTCTGGTAAGAGCTCAACACGTAAAAGTACATTTGACTGCATCTTCCCATGCCATACATCACACGTCGAAGTCCTCCAGGCTGGCCATGTTGCTTGTTGACAATTTGTACAGTGGAGTCGATATCATTTTTTGACTCCGATCAAGGCGTACACCTGCAGTAGCCAACACGCAAGTTCTCGTCGAGCAGACGACTTCTTCAGTGCGATCAGCGTGTAAGCGTGCACAGTGATCGGTACGCGACGCCATGGGAATCACGCCGGGCTTCTTGCTGCCCAGTTATGGCCTGGGCTTCCAAGCTCGCTCCAACGCCGACCAACCAGCGTCTTCGGGCAGTTCCGCTCTGTAGTCGTTGGGCAGCTCGACGATGCTGTTACCCTCGACTTCTGCAAGTGGCGTCAGATTTGGTTGATACCCTCTGTCTGAATATGACCCGTTGTCTATATCCCCACTTGACCGCAAAGGACTTGGTTTATTTCCATCGGAGGGCGACTTCTCTCCGAGCTGGGTGTATGTGCTCGACGAGTTGGGTGGGTACATTGCCGAGAGCTCACGCTCTCGCTCCGAGCCGTGAGGCATGGGTATCTGCCTCTGCCGCTGACCTCGCTGGCGACGCATGCAGAACCATGCTATTACGAGTGTAGCTGCCACAAAGGGGATGCCAACGCCCAACCCAACGCCCAAGCCAACCTTGAGGGTTGCGCTGGAGGAGTGGTGCTTTCGCACAAGGGTGAAGTCGGTGGTATTGGAATAGCAATTTGCACCTGCCAAGGTCAGCACATTGACATCTTGCAATATGTTCGTGGATGTATGCTTACAGGTAGCGTTGTCCGCCCACCACAAGTGGAACCAAAATGGATCGTCCACCGTCATGTTCGGTAGCACGTGTGAGTACCATTGCGATCCTGCGTCTGCTTCTTGATTTCCTATTTAGCCGGTCAGCGAGTGCCCAGTGTCGCAGCACGTAGGAAAGCAAAGTGGTGACTAACTAAACACACTCTGCCTGGCGAACTCGCCATTTTCATTCGGGCCTTGGTAGACATCGCAGTGGAGCGGGCTCAGCGTCGAGTGCCACTTGAGCGGTATGCTGCTGTGCAGAGGAAAGGTAGTCGTGCCTTCCGCGCGGTTTAGGTTGACTGGAGAACGCCAGTTGACGTAGCTGCCGTTGGCTGCCTCTGCGGTTCGAATGATTAAGAACGTGAGTACGAGATAGCTGAACAGTCTCGTAACAAATGAGCAGTCCATTGAAAATCTGCGGGCGTGCTAAGAGAAACAGGAGAGTGTGTAGGAGAAATCATGGATCTGTGTGGCAGTCCTTTGGACTTACTGTAGTATGGCGAAGCATTTGGACCCGCGCAGCACAGACGATCCCCAATTCAGCCTTGCAATCCTTGGGCGGCTATCAAGCACAGACGACAAGGATACAAAATTGGAGTGAAGAATGCTACTTGCCAACGATCTCACAATCATTCAGCACTCGAATGCAACCCATCATGCCCGGCAGCATACTCAGCTTGTGGTAGTGGTGTTGAGCTGTCGAGGAGGGTTTCGATGTAACTTCGGCATGTCCGTACCTGCACACGGAATACCTCGAATAGAAGACCGCAAAAACAGATCGCCAACTTGCAGGAAGGGCGACGGATCTGCCAGCGGTGCGGCTGAATTGGAGGTGTTGTTTGCTGAAGCTTGGAATGGCGACTGGGAACCGAATCCTTCGGGTTGCCCGATGAAGGCTGCATTACTTCTATCAGTCTATTCTATCCTTTATCAATGTTCGGCACTTCTTCTGTGCTCGCTCGTCCTCTTGTGTTTAGACATTATCAAATCCACATTGTTCTTCACCATTCTACTGTAGCGTACCCTTCAGAGGCAGCTTCCTGCTGCTGCTGCCAACATATACTGTCTTGGTCGCATTGCTTACGATCCAGTCCTGGGACACTGTATCCCAGCTAGCGATGTCTCTTCTCGTGATGTCCACGCTGAACGTCGTGCTCATGTCCGGCTGAATCGACAATCTCTCGAAACCTCTCAGCTCCCTGACAGGATCGTAAGGTCCACCTCTCGAGATGTACAATTGCGGTACCTCCTCTCCACCGACCTTACCGGTGTTGGTGATGGTGGCCTGCACGCGGTATAGAACATCGTACAGCATTGGGTTGCCTCCTGGCCCGCCACCCGCACGAGGAATCGGCTGCGCACTGCCATCTTGCGAGCCCGCCGGCACGACACCAGGAAGACCGTAGTTCGGGTCGGCAGAGGCTGCAGTAAGGTTGGTGCTGTTAAGCCATGGGTATTGGTACATTGGCACCCTGCTGAAGTTCGCCGGAAACACATGAGCTGCAGGGCTGGTGCTGAAGTTACCGTACGTAGGCGCTGGACCGGTGTGTCCTGAGAACGGCACGTAGTCACTAACGTTGAGCTTCGTGATCTTCAAGTCGCTGTAACTGAAGTCCGTGTAGCTCAGACCGTAGCCGAACTCGTAGGTGGGTGTCTCGTTGTGTCGGTCAAAAGCGCGGTAGTCGATGAAGACGCCCTCCTTGAATTGGATCTGCGGCACTGCGCCGTTCGGCTCGTACAGGATGTCCGTTCCGTAGTCGCCACGGCTGGCACCGATAGTGAAGGGTAGCTTGGCGCCAGGGTTGACACCGCCGTACAGCACGTCAGCAATGCTGTTTCCGCTCTCCTGACCTGGCACACCAGCCCAGAGAATGGCGGTGATGTTTGGGTGGGTCTTGTACTTCTCAAGTAGTACGGGTCCGGTCGAGTGCACGACAAGGATAGTGTTGCTGCAGTTGCCTGCCACAGCCTCCAAAGCAGCGTCTGCACCCTTCCAAAAGGTGAGGTTGTTCCTGTCGCCCAGGTTGCCGTCCACCTGGATATAGCCTTCTCCTGAGTCGGAGTTGGCGAAGAAGATACTCACGTTCGCCCTCCTGGCGAGCGTCCCCATGGTATCCAGAGCGCCGTTTTGAAGGCTGCTCTCGTAGGAGCCACCTGCATTGAGTACAACGTTGCCAATAGCGTTGTCTGGTGTAATCAGGTACGGGAAGTTCGCACTTCCAGATCCCCAAGCCATACCCAATGTGCCGTTGTCACACCCACGGTCTGAGCAACTGTTAGGGCCATTGATGTTGGGGCCGGCGTCTTCACCGAAGACTGCTGTCAATCCATCCATGCCTACCGTAAGAGGGAGGGCGTTGTTGGTGTTCTTGAGCAGCACGGTACTCCTCGCGCCAAGGGAACGGATCAGGCTCTGGTGACCTTTGAAGACCTCCACGTGATCGTTGATCTGCGTCCAGCCTTCGCCGACGTAGTAGTGCTCGTAGCCGTATGTATCGGTTGTCCAAGACGAGAAGTTTATCTCGCCTCTGTCGGGCCGGGTGGTGTTGTTCTCGACGAAGTAAAAGCCTGCCATGATGCGTACGGCCATGTCATCTAGGCGCCATGCCGGCACTGTACCATTCAAGACTGCGACTGTAAGGTTGGCACCGAAGTAGCTGTCGCCTGAGTCGTAGATGTCTGAATCGCCTGGCATGGTCATGTCGAGACCTGCTAGGACAGACGAGATGCCGGAGTGTGTGCCTAGCCAGTCGGAGACGACGAAGCCTGCATGATAAGTCAGCGACAACGATCTAAACGTGTAATTCCATCGGTCGATCTCACCCTGGAATCCAAGCTCGCCTTTGAGCAAGTAGTTCAGAGTGTAGGAGTTCTGGCATGCCTGCGAGTTGTTGACCTGGTTGTACGAGCACATAATGGACGTAGCACCCGCTTTGACACCATCCGCGAACGGCCAAAGGTAGAGTTCGTGCATCGTAACATCGTCCAAGTTTGCACTGTCGGGCTCAGCAATGGTAAAGCCGAAGGAGCTGGCGTCGGACGTCTGTCGAAAATGCTCTTGTTCGTAGGCAATGTAGTGCTTCGCGCTGGTCATGACACCTGCAGACTGGATGCCTTGGATCGATTGTGCGAACATGACTCCCGTGAGGACAGGGTCCGGAGAGAAGCCTGAAGAACGTCATGGTCAGCATGAAGAGCAGGACAGCGAGCATGCATATGCCTCTTCCGCTTACCTTCCCAATTCCTGCCACCCTCTGGCGTCCTGCCGAGAGGGCCAGCAACAGGGCCAAGCTGCATGTCGACGCCCTTGCCTCTGTGCTCTTCACCCATCGCTTGGCCTCTAGCGTAAGCGACGTGCCGGTCGAAGGACGCAGCCACGTTGACGCCTGCTGGGAAGACAGAGTTGAAGTCCGAATCTCTCACACCCACTGGGCTATCCTGGAGACACATGGCTCGGAAGCCAAGACGTGGGATGGAACCCGTCTGTCCTACGCAGCGGTCGAGCTCCCATCCCGTGCCCGTTGTCAAGTTGACCTTCTCTTCGAGCGTAAGCTGCGAGACGAAAGCGCGAGCCTTGCTGTAGGCTGTGGCCCAATCGCCTTGCCCGGAGCCCCATGGTGAAGGGTACTTGGGAGGCGAGGTCTGATTGGCAGAGCTCCCTGCGATAGCTGCTGGATTAGGAGATTCGAAGCCTGGGTACGTAGTATTTGGGAACTAGAGAGCTTGTGAGATCTCAGCTTCATGGAGGGCATTGTTGGTGTCGCCTACCGGTGCTCCATAGCTGCCATCATGGCTGAAGTCCTGCCCAAGTGCTGAGCCGGCGAGGGCCAGCAAGGCTGTAGTAATGGTGGAATGCATGCTGGGCATCAATGAAGAGCTGCACGCTGAGGTGGGAGGATGGGAGAGGTGAGACGAGATGGAAGAGGGAAGTTGTGTGAGGAAAGGTTCTTCGCAGCTCCCTACCTGTTCCTGTTCCTGCCATCTGGGTGGGTCTCAGTGCTTGCCAGAGTTGCCATCGTTGTTACCTCTTCTGGAGGCCCATGGGACGTTGTGGGTAACGATCTGGACATGGGGAGACGCATTGGGCAATGACGTCGCCAAGACCCGTTTTTGACAGCGGCAGGAGCCGTGTTTGTACTCGTCTGTTCAAACGTCTATCTCGTCAACGTCCTAGCAAGGTACATCCCATGTGCTCACTGCTGTATGTTTGCAGCCTCGCAGCCAGCCAGCCACAATCTCACCAAGCTCCTACCATGCGACGAAGAAGGAGCGTGTTGTCGGCAGGAACTTGAGTCAGGTTAAGGTGCCGGCTAAAGTCACACGAGACGCGCAAGCACCTATCGTGCGCCGGCTGCAGCGGCACCCTCCGTGCGACCTCTCCAGCGATCCCCATCTCGTTAGAAATGGAGACAGAAATGGAGCCTCCTGTCGTCCTGTGGGCCTCATCAGTGTGGACGGCAGTTTGATGGAGGGACAGCTCGGCGGAAAGACTACGGGACTGCGGCTCCTCCACCTTCTCGACATCTCATGATCTCAGGCCGCCGAGAGGAGAAGTGCCGTGGCGCCTCGCCAGTCCAAGGTCGCCATCATCAGTACCGTGTCGAGTGTCTGGCGAGCTGCTATGCTTGGCGTCGGCCCTCCGACTCGCTCGGAGCAACCCGATATACCTTGAAGGCCTTTCAGTACGTCCCGGTAACGAACGCTGGTGGCTGCCCTCTGATGTGGCGGATGTCTCTCGGTTCGCCAGGCCGCAGACCTCTCCTCTCTTCCGGCAATCGGACCTGCCATGCAGCATTGGGTGACCTCATGCCTTCAAGCGGCCAGCGATCCTGCTCAGCCTGGTACGCCACGTACCTGGGAGCAGCTTCGATGTAGGTAGGGCTCGCAGGCTCATCATCATCATCCTTCTTCTCCCTCTCATACTGCTCTTCCTGCCATTCCACTTGTCCAGGGAAAACAGCCTTCCTGTGACTGAAGCACCACCTGATGTTCGAGAAGAAGATGCCCGCCACCGGCACTGCGAAGCCAACCGCGAAAAAGGCTGACAGGAAGACAGCGACCCAGGCGTAGGCGAACCATGCTGGGTTGAGGTTGTCGTATAGTACGAAAGCGAAGATGGGGCCTACTGACATGGTAACGAAACCTTGCGTGAACTGTCAGCTGATAGCTCGCATGTATGACCGTTCAGGAGTGCGAAAATACTCACCATGCAGCATGAATCCCAGCCCAGCCATAGCCTCCGCTCTCGCCTTCCGTAGTTTGAAGCGAGTCGGTGCTTTCAGTAATTGCCATCTTCGGATTAATTCCAGTCCGGACACGCCGACCAGGAAGTCAGAGGCGAAAGCGCACCAGGCAACTAAATCCGCCGCATGGTGAAAGTGTGTATCCAGCACTACCGGGACTGTGATAGCCACCAGACTGCACCAGCAGATTAGGACAATGAGCCCTGACCGCCTTGCCACGAACTGAGGCGGCGCAAGCACCCTTATCGCTATCAAGAACTCCACCGCTTCATGCTCCAGAAAGAATAGAAGCTTGATCTGATCTATCCTGAGGTCGACTAGGAAGACTATCGGCGCTGCTACGAAGCTGAGAGCGAAGACAATGGTGAGATAGTGCAGGTCCAGCGCACGCTTGGGCGAGAAGCCTCGGAGCAGGAAGAGGATGCCGAAGACGGCTGTGTGTTGTAGTAGTGCCGCCGCGACAAGGAGAAGGGTGGGGTTGTAGAGGGCTAGGCCGCCGGCTACCGCGATCCAGCGGTTGTTAGTGTGAGGTAGAGCGTCTGGGAGGCTGTAGCCTGATGCGGCAGCAACGGCGGCGGCGGTGGATGGGGTGGTCGAGGCTGATTCAGAAGCGGCGGCTGTTGGTGAGGGTTTTGAGGAGGAAGGGCTGCTGGTTGTAGAAAGTGACTGGCTGGAGCCGCCGGTCGCTACGATCAGAGCTTCAGGAAGTGTGACTGCGTTGTATGCCGAAGACATGGCTTGAGAAGGATGCTACGACTGTTCGTCTTCAGCTGGGACGTACCGCCACGAGATATCATGCACTGGCATTGCCGGCTCAGGTAGCTTCTGTCGTCGCCCCGGAACGTTGCCACACAATCTACGATGGAGATCCCGCCATCCGGTTCTTTGTTCGTTGGTTGCTACCAAGACCGGAACTCAAAGCACGACGATCCGAGGCGGCCGGGAGTTGAATAGTAATAAGGACAAAGAGGCTGAATGAACCCTTCGCGGTATGGTCCCTCCTCAATATGACAGCGATCAACATCCGACTCTATCGCTATACACGCCGTCTTTACTGAACTCGTCCGTCGTTCGAGCATAGCTCACTACTCTCTTTAGAGCATCTGCTCACCACATTCTTTTGCCAAAGTATTCGACCGTTACTGACATTACAGACGCCCTGGTGGTTAACATACATATTCTAACACTCACTCATACCGTACAGATACTATTCAGTTCTACTCAACAACAAATATTCACAATCGCTCGAAATGGATCTCCAACGCATTCCACTGGATCTCACGGCCCTGCCGGTCATCAAGAACGTTGAAATACTGCTACCTCAGAAGAAGAGGCGCTCCAGCGTGAACAAAGAAGATCTTGGCATTTTGGCTGGGGCTCATGCGACGTTTTATCTCAACAATTACGATGGCTCGAGATCGAAAGCCACGAAACGGGCAGTCGCTGATCTTGTAGCTGTAAAGGTGGCATTCCCTGACGTCCAGGACTACAAGACTCTCCTGGCCACAGCCGCTTGGTTCGCTTTGCTCTGCAATGTAGACGATGAGGTTGAGAAGATGGACGTCGATGTTGCACAGCTCGCTCTGAATGACAGCATGTCTATCCTGGAAGCAAGTCTCGGAGGCGGTCGGCGAAGTCCAGTCGGTTACGGCGGCGCTTGTCTCGACCCTGCGTGTGACAAGATACGAGCGCTGACCAAGATATTCGTACGGCAAGTGCGTGGCTTAGTACCGCCACCTGTCTATACGGACGTGATCAACATCGTCTCTGATGTCCTGGACGCCATGCGTTTGGAGCGAATGTACAAAGACCAGGGAGGGTGGACCGAGAGAGCATACCTGGACATCCGATCGCAGACTGTTGGACTCAAACCCTTCTTCATCATGCTACAAGCAGACATATCCCTCGAACCGCTCAACGAATCGGAGCAAACAGCACTGCGAGACTTGGAGGCAAATGTCACCCTCGCCGTTGGCCTTCAGAATGACATTCTTGGTCTTCGCAAAGACCTTGCCGTCGACGAGACCTTCAACTTCATCACTCTCACCGCTGATAAGCCTGGCAAAGACATCGAAAGCGGACTTCAGCGAGCAACAGAGTTGCATAACTCCGCCGTGGGCGCAGCGGCATCGGCTGTGTTTGACATGGAGAGTGCAGAGTCCGTCGGTGATGCGGCGCTTGAGTACGCTGATGCTCTGCTGGCTTTCATTGAGCGGCATTACGTATGGGCGTCCTCTGCAAAGAGGTACGAGAGCAGGTAGTTGTTGAAGGCGATGCCTGTTCTAGCATTTGGATCCCACTTTGATAGAGCTGCTGTGCAGCATGTATATAGTCTTACACCACACTCTCACTAGATGCTCTTACGATGCCCGACCAATGTGCAAGGTAGAATTGACTTGTCTCCTTGTCTTGTGATCGACTGGTGAAAGGTGGCGATGTCGGGTAGCTCGATCAAAGTCGGAGGGCCCGAGCGCCCTTGCGTTACCCCCTACCTCTGCGAATCCATTTCTGCATTGATCTCATCAACATCAGCATCAGAACCAACAATCCGGCGGCAATATGCAGGAGGAGTGGCTGCGCATGACCAGCGTGCAGAATTGTCTCGCCGTGCGCAGGGCCACAGGGCTGCGCAAGATCATAGAAGGCGGCTGAAGATCGTCATCGGTTTTCGGAGACCGCGCCTTGAGATATCGACACCGGCACTGGCACACTTCTTTCTGGACGGCCAAGGGGGCTGACACTTCGCCGCTTCTCTTCTCTGTTACGTCTTGGTAGTCGGCCTGGCCAAAAAGTTCAAGTCCACCAGGATGCGCAAGGACGACCAGACTCCAAGAATGCGAGTATACAAACCTAAGGTGCGGTCCGGATGCAAGAACTGCAAGCAGCGTAGAATCAAATGCGACGAGCAAGTACCCGCCTGCAGCCGCTGCGTCAGCTCTGGCCGCCTCTGTGATGGCTATAACACCCTCCGCATTGCCGTAGGAAGCTCGGGGCAAGAAGGCACGGTCATCCGGTGGGCACAACAGCCTTCGCTCCACGCCGCAGGAAGCAGATGCTCGCTAGAGCAGGCTGCTTTCACGGCCTTTCGCGAAAGGTGTCTTGCCAATCACGGGACTATACTGTACCACGCTCCACTCCACTCCCTCTTCTGCCAGACTGCGCACACAGAGCCAGCCGTGTGGCACGGTATCGTGGCGCTGGAGAGCATGGAAAGATGTCGCACCGATTTCGCCTTACAGCAATATGGCAAAGCAATGACAGCCCTGCAACACAAAATCTCGACTGAACACCGGAGAAGCAATGTCAGCGTAGTCCTCATCGCCTGCCTCCTATTCAAGTCTTTCGAGCTATCCAGGGAGGGGTACGAAGATGCCAGAACGCATCTTCTTGGTGCCCTAAAGCTGCTCGCTGAGGGTCGAGCAAAGCCCTCGGAAGCGCCGTACGGCTCATCGATCATACCTCAGTCGATTTGGAGCACATTCGAGCGTCTCGACTGCCATGATGCGATGCGGGCCAATAGACGGACAATACTCAATCAACAAGCAGTGGAAAAGTTTACGGCTTGCGCTGCGAGTATTTCGGAAAGATGTGACAGCCCATCCGAAATGCTACCGCTCGCCTTGGCAGCGACGATGGAGCTATACGATAGAGTCAAAGGTACTGGAGCAGATGAGTCTTTCAAAGCTATGCAAGCGAGAGTCGACACCGCGTTGTCCCAGTGGGCCGCTGATATTGACACCCTCGAGCCCCAGCTGGTAGATACCATCAAGCAACAACGTTTGCGAATAAGCCAGGCGTACCGCTACCTTTGCAAGATTCTCGTGACGGCAATGCACCTTTTAGAGCGCGAAGAGATCATCACAGCTTACGAAACGCTCACGCCAGAGTTCGTACGGTGTCTTGCTTTGTGCAAAGACTATCTTGATGCCGGCGCAGTAGGGTCTGCGCAGTTCTCCGTACACAACGGAGTCATCCTGCCGCTATTATTCATCGCTGTGAACTGCCACGAACACGAGGTCCGACAAGCAGCGTTGGGCCAGCTGCGACGCTGTCGCCATCGCGAGGGATGGTGGAGCGGCAGGGAAGCTGCTCGCAAAGCAACGCTGGCGATAAAGTTGGGAGACAGAAGCACCAGACCTTTGCGAGCCCACGGTACGCAAAATGGCGTTGACGCAAAGAGACAGCTGTTGGGTGACCTGCTTCTGTTCATCCCCGCCGGCGAGCAAGTCTAGCAATACCTCGGCTACACTACAGTAACATATCGCGGAGACGTATGAAGAGGCACTGAAGTGCTCGGCGGGCTAGCATTCGAGCAAAGGGAGAGGCAAGTCTGCGTGGCGGCAAGACTCACTTCCGTGAGCGTCCTCCAGACCTCACCTGTCGATCTGTATTGGAAGCGGGAATAAGAAAGTGAGCGCGATGTCTCAGCACTTTAGATTACATTTTGGTACCTGACAGCCGTTGCTGGCCATCATGCTTGCTGCTCCATTCCGCTACACGTAGTTCAGGCAAGTGTGCCCTCAGGCCCCAAGACTCACCCACTCACAACGGACAGCGGCCCTCACTTCTCACCCGTTGTCTCCTCAGCGGATAGTTCACCTCATACGGCTGACCCATACACGCTAATGCATCACGTGCAACCTCGAGTTCCCGGTAGGTATATAGAGACGCCTCTTTCACGCCCACAAACAATCCACCCTCTGACCAACATCCACCCTCAAACACATATCAGTACACCGCTGCAACCCATCTACCATTGTCTCACTCTCCACCGAGCTTTAGCGACTTCGCCCACGACTTCTCAGCATTGCTCACAGACCTTCGGACACAGCAACAACCGCGAACATGGCAGACAGGATGTCCATCCAGGAATACAAAATAGAACCATACGACTGCAACGACGAATGCAACGAGCCCCGCCCAGACACGGTCGTCTACAAGCCAATTTTCCGCGAGCTGAAGCGCTTGTGTCGTCGAGCGGCCACGTTGCTCCGCGACCCACTCGAAGCGTCGACCTTCCAGAACAACATCACCCGAGGCTTGCTTGATGAGCTGCAAGGCCGCATGAAAGAGGACTTCCCAGAGAAGGTGTACTTTGGCCTTTCCGGAGACATGAAGTCTGGTAAGTGCGCGCATGTGCTTCATCGAGACCGTATGCTAATTAAAGCTAGGCAAAAGCTCGGTGGTCAACTCTGTTCTCAGCGTTGGAGTAATTGCGCGGAAGGTATGTTAACCGTTTTCTGCTAGCCCTCTCACACGCTAACAGGACACAGGGCGACTCCGGAGCGAGCTGTACATGGGTCGCAATTCGATTTATGTCGATGTTTCCCGGCCAGAACGCTCCCTTCGTCGCAAGGGTCTACTTCTTCGAGATCCACGAGTGCCACGATATTCTAGCGACCTACCTTCTCAAATACTGGCGTGCGTCTGGTAAGGACCGGAGTGAGTCCGATGGCGAAGAGGATGGTGGTAACTTCACCGAGGACTACGGCGAAATCAATCATGTCGTCACCGCTCTCATGGCGCTTTTCTGCGATCAAGAGGAGTTCCAAGATGCTGACAGAGCTAGAGCCTTCCTAGACAAGGCTGACTGCGAGGATGACGAAGGCATCATTCGACCGATGGTAGAATGGGTGACGGAGCTGCTCGGATCACACCTCGATGGCAACGAAGCTGTCTACGTTGGTGAGTCGGATCCGGAGTCCCTGCTGTGGAAGTTACAGCCTTACATGTACCAACTCTCGAACGAGGCGGGTGGCGGTAACGTCCCAGAGCCGTGGCCGCTTGTGCGCACCATCGACATTGGTCTCGACAACCCGCTCCTGAACGAAGGCATCGTCCTCGTGGACGTGCCTGGCAAGACCGATGCCAACAGCACCCGTGCCGCGAATGCTATCAGGCATGAGCGGGACTGCACGCACAAGATCTCTGTCGCTGAGATTGGGAGAGCGGAAGACGACAAGTCATTCCAAGACAACCTGCAAAGTGGTTTCAAGACCAGAGGCTCGGGTCATACCATAGCTGCGCTCACACATGCCGACCACACTGACCCCGAGACGGAAGTAGTCGGCACACCTGCGGACAAGAGAAGAGAAGCAGAGCTCAAGGCTGCGATCAAAGCTCTCCGTAGTCAGAAGAATCAGCTCGCTCTGAAGCGGCGCGGGCTTGCTCGGATTGATGCCATGGACCTAGACGACGAGATCTCGGCGATCACGGAAGAAGCCACTGCGAAGATGAAGGAGATGGACGCCCTGCGCATCGAAATGCGAAGCCGCAGCGTTGTCAGGAACGTGCAGAAATGGTACAAGAACTCAACGTTGGATCCTCGCCCACTCGCCATCTTCCCCGTTGGCAACGAAGATTACAAGGTCCATCAGGCAGGCTACTTCGTCGGCGAGGAGCCGTTGCTGTCCGTCCACCAAACTGGTATTCCGGATCTCCGTCAGCACATCTTTGCTCTTCCGGCAGAAGGCAAGCTCAATGATGCGCTGCACCTGGCCAACGTGCAGCTTCCCAGTGCGATCAACTCTTTCGAGCTGTATTGCAACAAGACACATATGGCCCGTAGAAGCGAGATCGAGGCAATCATCCTGGAGCCGCAGCAGAAGCTACACTTGATAGTCACGGCTGCTTTCGACAAGATGAAGGCGGAGGTACAGCGTTTGATTTTGCACCCATTCAAGGTAGACGAGCCCAAGTGGAACCAGAAGGCCCGCCAGCTGTGCAAGAAGTGGGCGAAGGATCACTACGCTGGACACCTGCAGTTCCTGAGGAAGGAAGGGTTCAGGAAGGGCAGAGGCAAGGGTGCCCAGGACATCTCGTGGAACCGGGAGCTCGCGGAGATCCATCGACCCCAGCTCGAGCAGGACTTCGGCCAACTCCAGAACAGCCTGCTGCCAATCTTCAAGGAGTTGAACCGGGAGGTCGCCCAGCTGCTCGCGTCCACGAGGATGAAGATCAAAAGTAAGCCTTGCCTCCAATGTCGTGTGACGCTATACTGACACGAGACAGATGATCGCCAATTCAACCTCATGGCGCTGCAGCCTTTCCTCGCTAACTTCGAGATGGAGAAACCGAACATCGGGAGATGTATGAGCGAGGCTCACCGATCGCTGAGCACGAAGATAGGGTACGCCTTACGCCTTACTCGAGGTTTGCTCGGTGCTGACACCATTAGAACAATCCAAGAGAATTGCACTATGCCCTCTGCATGCGCATACATCGACAGAGCTATGGCGAAGATCTATGCCGAAGCCCGTCAACCGAAGGGCACAGGCGCGCCAGCAAAGCGCATTGACATGTTTGAACGCGGAGTCTGCAAGACAAACGGCGTCTGGATGAAAGTCCACGACGGCGCCAACGATGCATTCGACGATCTCTTCTGCCGCTATGAGGCTGCTATCACCAAAAAGCTCCTCGTGACATTTCAGAGGATTCACCAGAAATTCAACTTCATGTGCGAAGATACGGTAGTCAAGGACGAGGAGGAGAAGGTGAAGGAGAATGAGCTTCGTGAGCAGCTTAGGGAGAACCTGGCGGAGGTGAAGGAGTTGCTGGAAGGGCCTGTTCGCCACGCTGCCGACGCGTGCAAGAACTACTCGGCGAACAAAGAGTCGTCGTCTCTCTTCGTGCCGCAGACGTAGAATGCAGCAAGGAGGCCGCCACAGGGCACTCGAGCTTGGCTGACTTCTGGGCTGAGAGTTGCGATATCTTGGAACGAGCGAAAGGCAGGGCAGACGGATCCAATAACATACTTCTTACTTATGCAGGCTAGCCTATACATTCTGTGTGCATCATAACATACTCCGTTCAGCGGCAGCCAATGTTCCATGGTTGCCACCCCGAGCGACAGCACTACATCAGTACGTCCCGCAGCCCTGCACTGCCGCTGTCTTGCTGTTGCATCGTTCTCACCATCTTGAAGGCCGGTGGTGCAGCGAGAAGGCCACTCACACGACGCAATGGGCCATGAGCTTGGGAGAAGATGGTGATATCGGATAACTCCTCGCCCTCAGCAATGCACGCCGCTGCCAAGCAGTTGAGTCGCACACTCGAGAAGGGAACAGCAGGTCTACCGCCTCTATCACTGCAGGCCAGGGAGCTGTTGGATAGCCAGTCCGCCTTGGTGCCGGACGAAGACCGTAATTGGCTGTGCTAGGCACCACGCCTCTGCCCACTCCCCTTGCGCATTTTTTTTTTTTGCGAATGAGCGCAATCCTATTCTGGGGGCAAGGTCATCCTTCTGGTTTCGCAGGACCGTAATAGACTTTGAAGGCCGTCAGCTACAGGTAAATTGACGCACTTGAGGTCGATGTCTCGCTGCCATGCTTGCTGAGGGCGAACCTGAGTAATGTCGAGCAGTCTAGGCGTAGGCCTATGCAGCAGGCTGCCGATGAGAGACCTCTGGCAGTTCTCCTCGCAGAAACCGTAGATTTGGTGTGAGGTGGAGGCCGCTGGTCGCATATTCGCAATATATTGAGGTTGGGATATCATACCGGCCCACCTTGAGGATCTGTTGAGATTCCCGGCAGATCTTCTCGCAGACGCCGTAGATTTGGTACGAGGTGGAGGTCGCTGGTTGCATAAGCGGCGACGTTCTAAGGTCGGAGATACATCGTAACGGCGAGCACGACGGTCGTGAGGTCGCCAGATGGCGAGCGCGTTTATGTAGCAACCGGCGCAACAATGGACGTTGCGGCAGCATTACTAACAGACACTTCCTGAGGTCGGAGATATATCGTACTGGCTCCCGTGCGTGAATGATCACAATGGTCGTAAAGCCGCCAGAAGGTGAAGGCGTCTATGTAGCAACCGGCGCAACGGTGGATGTCGCTGTCGCATTACTAACAGAGGCATCGTTTTACGTTAGCAGAGTTGCTCGCATAGAGCGTGTGCTGAGCAGTTCTCGAGTACGTCTATTTCTTCCTCCTTCGCAAGCAGCATCCCAGCCTGACCACTATATATTTCTCCTGTCACTGGCCGCCTACGTTTCACAGCTCCTATTTCGAGCAGCAGCACCACGTCAGGCTGTTCACCGTAATCCACTAATGCGGTACCTGCATGGACGGGATCCCGAAGACTCGGAGCTTGTTCCTAGCTGGGCGACGCAATGGGCTTCTATCGCGCCAGAAAGCTGCCATTGCGCCTGTCATTGCGGCCTTATACAACGATCACCCTCGTGTGAAGTTGTAGCAGCCAAGGAGACGTGTCGTCGCCTATGTGGTCCGTGGCCATTGATCATCACGGCACGCGGATCCTGGGGTCATCCCTGCCACCAACTGTCACAAACCGGGAACGTTATTCCCATTCGACAACCTCGCAGCATCTCCCGTCACCACAGCCTTCCCGGACTGCGGACCGGAATGAACAATGCCCACAAGGTTTGCCTCTTTCATCTATTTCCTTGTATCAAAAGCTTGAGAAGACGCGGTCGCGATCTCTTCGGCCCCTCGTCGCGTCTAACCATTTTCCATCTCGTGCAGAGTCGTGCTGCAGCCAGGATGCTACAGTCCGGGATGCATGGATTGCACCCGGTCGAAGGTCAGCCTCTTCTGTGCTACGTTGGACCTCCCGCAGAAGGCTCACTCGAACGCGACCATAAGGGACGCACAGCTGCAGCCGCTTCCCTTCTTCAACTGTGGCTTCGCTCCGTTTTCGCGTGCCCTTGGTGTCGTGTACCGCAAAGCCTATGCAAACAACTGCCCCGCGTCAACAATGCAGAGCTCGACAGCTGCCCGACTATGAGCTTTACATCTGGTAGCGACAGCGCATACTTGCATTCTCGTCACTCGAGCCGTACCATGCGACGATATTGAGGACTTTCTGGACAGAGCAGCACTTCTTTCCTCACCAATCTCCACCTGGACAGAGAGGGGCCCACACTCGCTACAATATCAGGACACGCGACCATGTTCCAGCACCGAGCCATGCGATCCAGCGCCTTCTGGATCGTTGCTGGGCTTGCCTTCATTGCGCAGACTATTGTTGCGGCGGTCGTTATACGGCTTACCACGATCAGGCCACTGGGAGGAGCGGCCAACCGACTTGGCCTAGCGGCCTCTGTCTTCGACGTGTGCACTCTCGCGTTGCTGCTTTCTGCACTCGCATTCAGGCGCCATGAAGGTTCTCGAGGCGGCCTTACCCTGTTCTACGCCATTGCAGCTGGATTATATCTCGTGGCCGCCGCCCTCTCCATAGCCCAACTGGCGTGGGTGATGGACATGGAGTCACATCGGAGTCTGACTTCGGCTGGCATAGCTTTCTGGGTTATCGGCCTACTGTCCGGCACTGCCTTCTACGGATACCTTGTCTGGCCACAAAGCAATTCGAGCCACACTTCACCAGAGGAGCCTCAGGCGGAGCGACCGTCGCCGGCACGATCAGCAAAACGATCTCTTTCAGTTCACCTGGCATCATTGAAACCGCCACCTCCGCTGTTCTTCCGTTCCGCGTCCGCACCGTACCCTCACTCGCCAACATTCTCAGCATCTTCCGGAAGCCCTAGGTCGTCAATCCGAGACTCTATCACGCAAGTCGTTCGACCCATGACGTCCAAGACCCGCCTCCTTCGACACTCGTTGGCGTCGGTAGACGCACGTAGCTACCGGTCACCAACGGCACTCGAGTTCGACGCAACTCGCCATGACGACGGCTTTGAGACATGGGACACATCACGAGTGGCAGAAATCGATGAAGAACCGCGAGTACAAGACGACCTTCGAAACAGACTAGAAACAATACCAGGCAGCCGCCCAGTGTCACCCGCAAGACCGCTAGATGGGCCATTCCCGAGAGGACTCGCACCAGAAGAAACACCACTACCAGACTCACCCGGACAATCTCCACCATTGTCACCAATCACCGAGACCAGCTCGCATGAGCACTCATTCCCACCACTAAGGCGTCCAAGTACCAAGCAATCGCACATACATCCTTTGTTCCGGCCTGAGAGTCCTTTGCCACCTCCGCTTCCATCTCCCGGCACAGTCATCACTGCGTCGCCCATGGCGGGACAGATTGTCAGTCCTGAGCAAGCTTTAGGCTCCAACATGATCCACTCGAGCCACAGTGTTCGAGTAGGGAATAGTTCGCCTCTGCTGCGGCCAGATAGCCGGGCTGGCAGTGTCAAGAGCTTCCGGTTACACGCATCTTCGCCCGAGCCGCCACTTCCGACTTCGCCCTTGCAAGAGAGCACGATGCATTCTGCCGGGTGAACGCTTACCTGGACCAGAAGAGACCGAGCAATTATCGTCGTCAGCAGAGAGACAAAGCGCTATGTCAATGGCCTCCATCAGTCAATGCGCTGATAAAACAGGACGAACGGCGGGTATGTATCTTCGCTGTATCCAGTGTTCGTCATAACACTGAAATCGCTTGTACGTCCTGCCGTCTCGTCGTTGACGAGTACGAAGCCGTTATCGTCGGCTCTCCGGACTGCGGCGACGTAATGGCCACTGTTGACATTTGGACCACGATGGGCGACGACACCGTGTAGACGATAGCGGAGCTCGCTGCCGTCTTCGGTGAATTCCGTCAAATCTAGCTCCTCGAGAAACTTGACTTTACAACTCTTGGCAAAGTCGTCGAAGCGCTTGAGCTGGATCGTAAGCATATCGGGAGCTTTCAGGATCTTGAGCCTCTGGATCCTTGTGGACTGGTACTTGGACCAGTCAAGCTCGGGCATCTGTTTCGTGTACATCTTCACGCATCCTTCGCAGGTGACTTCTACAGTGTCACGGAAATACGCCGCGCGGAGGCACTCCGTTAGTGAGCCATACGGCTTAGGCTTCTTGTCTTCGGCCGGGGGTTCCACCACAGCGACCGCGATACCTTCTTCTTTCCTGGAATCTCGTACAACGTTCTTAAAGCCGCATTCTTTACAGAAGCCGCGCTCGATGAACTCGAATTCAAGCATATTGTCGAGTCGCTTTACCCTGTCACACTGTTAGCAAGCTGGTTCATTGGAATGGAAGCCGATCGTCGATCACGAATGGACACTTACTTGGGATGCTCTTTCTTGCCGAGCTCTTTGCGAAGGAAATCAAAGAGTTCAGTAGGGTCGCCTTGCAGGGGAAGTGTGGCGAATTGGTGGAATGGGTGGCTTTCGGGACAATTGACCTTGATCGCGTGGTCAAGCAACCGAAGCCGGTCTTCTCGCAACTTGGTGTTTCTTGAATCAAGCCAGTACTGCTGGGCGAGGGCTTGAAGGGCGCACACGACGCAATCACCTTTTACTATTTTGCACTTGAAGTGCATGTTGCCGAGAAAGTTGTAGAAGATGGGAAGATGGAAGAGGCACTGCAACAGCGAGATGCGGTAGCAATAGGCGCCTGCATTCGGAAGACCAACTGGACCCTGTTGCTTCATTCTTGCTGGCCACTGCTTGCTGATCCTGCCGTTCTGGACGCGGGAGAGGCGAGGCATCGGTTTGTCTGCCACCCAACTGGCAGGCACGGGTGGTGGAGTCGCTGGAAGTTTCGGCTGGGGTTTCGAATGTTGCTTCCGTGGTGATGGTTGGGGTGGGACTCCGTGCGGCTGCGGCACTTGGTAGCCCCTTGCCAGTCGGTAGATAGGCGCGGACGAACGCGTCGAGGGTTGGTAGATGGTGCCATTGCGAAGTTCCATGCTATCGGGCAACAACTTTGCCCAAGGAAACTTCTCGTACTGCAAGACCAGCTTGCAGAGCTCCATTAAGGCCGGGACCTGGCTGCCGACGGTACGAAGCTTGGACATGTTGGCTCCTGGACGATGGTACAGAGAGAAAGCCTGTCCGCTCTTGATTGCAGGCGTTGAAAGTATGAAGCGCTGCGGTGCTGTTCTCCGGTGTTTGCGTTCGGAGCAGAAAGTGTACGAGACGGAAAACATAATTGATACAAGGCGAGACAGTACTTGCAGTGCACATCTAGTGCTTTGAGGCCCATCTTACAGTTTCTTTGATCATCGCAATGTAAAGCATATATCTTTGAGCCTACAAGGTGCAAATCACAATGCACAAAGGCACCGCAGATTGCAATCCGACGCGGCGAAAGGCCTCGGCGAGCTTTCAGATGCCATAACCATGCCGCTGTAACTTATCGGTGCTGAAGTGAGAGCGTGCTGCGATGTCAGCCCTCCGTGATAGTCATGCAAAGTGATTAAATTGGGAAGAGTGAAAAGGAAAGAGAAAGGAAGGCTTGGCCCGTGCACGAGGTGAAGCCTTATGTAACCTTGAAAGTTTCCACCTCATCCTCATCCTCCACTTCCACCTCGCTCCTCGTTCCCCCTTTCATATTACTACCTCCTACTATGATGTTTATCACCATGCTGTACACGTCGCTCGCTTGCGACCTCTCCAGTACAAAGCTCATCTCAATGGCCGCATACTCATCGCTAACTGGAATGGTCTTTGTCCAGTCATTCGAGGTTGCTATGTCTCGCACAAACAAAGAACGCTCCTTCTGACCGACGAGAGCGCCATGTGGAGACTAGGCCTCACAGCATATACTTCATGCTACGGAGTCCCACTTTGCTATTGCTACTATTGATGTATCCATATCTCACTACACCCTCTGAGACACCAGAGACCGTCTGGCGACCAGACGATCCGACTTCTCATGGGAAGTAACAGACTCATCAATCGCAGTAAGCTTGGTATCTTCTTTGTCTACTTACCTCATACTGGGACAAAGGCTCTTCCGCCGCTTCCGTCCGCTCTGTAGCACCGCGAAGGTTTCGAAACACACTCACTCCGACGGATTCCATCACCTGTTTGGAACGAACGGTATCCCACCAAGCCACCATGCAGACCAGGGCACAAACCAGAGCCGCGGCCATAAAGGCGGCCGCCAAGAAACCCAAAACAGGTGGTAAGACTAAAGCGTCGAGCACTAAGAAATCTCCGCCAGCTCAGCTAGACAGCAAGGTCAAGAAGCCTCTGAAGAATAAGAAGCCGCCGAAGAACAAGAAAGGGTCTAGCAAAACATCGCCGGATACTGCTCCGAAGCAGCCAAAGCTAGCTCTGGGCAAGAAGCATGCCGGTAAAATAGTGCAGCTTGTGACAGGTGGTGACGGCAAGCGTACCCGAAAGGCTGGCAAAGTCGTAATTCCATCCGGTGTCGTCAAGAGCGGGATCAGCAAGCGGTGGCCGCAGCAACAGCAGATCAAATCACCTGCGCCGAAAGGTCTCGTTAATACCAACGCCGATTGCTACCGGAGTTCACTGCTGCAATGCTTACTACACATACCAAAGATGTACCACTACCTTGGCAACATCCACAAAAGCTGCCAGGAGACTCTGGAACGTTGCGATGTATGCGCTATCCAAGCACTGTTCCAAGAATATTGGAACGGGACGTACCTGACTGCCAAGGATGAGCTGAAAGGCCCAACACAAGCCATTCAGACCGTCAATACGGCCTTGAAGCACTGTCTTCCAGCCGTGGCCGATCGCGTACAGATACATGTCGACATCGAAAACGATAATCAATCTGAGCCTCAGGAATTTGCCCAGTATCTGTTCGACCGATTGAGTACTAAGCACGATTGTGCCCAGATACAGTTCCAGCACATGTTCCGTCCCGTAGTCGAAGCTAGATGGACCTGTGCCGACTGCGATCAAGCTCAGGCCTCACAACTACCACCAGATCAGCTCGGAGCGCCCTGCGAATACGTAGTCAGCATGCCAGTCTACCAACCCGACGAGGAACTCTCGCTGGTGGAGTACCTGCGGTATCATTTCAGCCCCAAAAGCGAGCTTAGCGTCGGCGGTAATCTAGCCTGCAACAGTGCACAATGTGCCGGCAGACCCCCGAAGCAACGCGACAACTTCCAGTGTGTCTTCACAGAAACTCCGGAGATCCTTCTCATCCGTCTACAACGGGCTCGATCAGGGCCCAACAAGAAGCGCGTATGGGTCTCGGAGTACGAGCGGGGTACTGTTGACTTCGAAGAGTTCTTGGACTTAGGCGAACACACTGCGAGCAAAGACAACCTGATATATCGGCTAGAGGGCCTGGCCGCACACGATCTTCGTGGGAGCCCTGTGCAAAGTGAAGGACATTACATCGCAGCTGTTCGTGAAAGCGACGGTCGGACATTCTGCACGATAAACGATAACAAAAGGATCCAACGGCAGTATCGGACGCCGATCCACAACCTGTACCATCCCATAACGTATGACGAGAAGTTCTATCCGGTGTTGTTGGTATACAGCAAGGTATGAAACCTGCTAAAGCGACAGTACGACTGCAGCATGTAAAGAAGCAGATAAGAGCAGTCTCATGGACATTGAGGAAGTCGATCTGGTACTATTTCGCATCGCCGTGCTTTGTTCATACCGCAAAAAGCTGATTGACCACTTCTCATCTCATCATCTTCAGTCCACACCCTACCTCCTCGGATTCAGTAGACATCTGGACCTGCGTAGCCGCGGACAAAGCCAGCACAGCTTTCGTACACGGCACAAAGCCGGGCATATGTTCAAGACTTCTTGCGCTCATCTGTGTTCAGCTTCTTTGTCCCGATGCTTCCTATTCCGGCCTCTTTCAAAACAACAAAATGAGCGGCACTTGCTCCTGTCGTTTGTAGCAGCAAGGCAGAAGCACTAAGCATTAAGAAGCACTGATCATCACAGGGTCATTACAGCGTCTGCAAATCCGTGCCAGGGCATGAGCATCAATGGCTAGCAAAAAGGAGAAAAAGTTCTTGGACGAAATGCTGAAGCTTGTTTCCAGCTACTTCGTTGCAATCCCAGACTCACAGACAAGTCCAGCATCATCTCCGAAGAAGAAGGACGGTTCTAGTTCCCCTGCGAAATTGAAGTCTCCTTCTCCCGCGAAAGGAACTCCGAAGTCTGAGAAAGCCGGCACCCAGACGAAGCCCGGATCGGGAAGCGGTAGTCCAAAAGGACCCTCACCGAAAAGCACCACCTCGTCACTGAAAGACCATGTAGTATCAGGTCGTGTCAAGAAACGGCCGAAGGACGTATCCTACCCTAATGCCAAAGGCCTGGCTAACCCGGGCAACTTCTGCTACCAAAACAGCGTCCTTCAGTGTCTGCTGAACCTGCCGGGGTTCTACTGGTACGTCCACGACCTGCGCCATGTATGCGTCTACGAGCAACCAGGGTTCCAGTGGCCCGAAGAATGCCTTGTATGTGCAGTAAAAGTACTCATGGAGGCTTATTGGCACGACGAGGACCTACCTAAACCGCCAAAAGGACCGAAAGAGATCAAGTACTTCAACAACGCTCTGCGCAACAACTTTAAAGAGAAGCGGGGTTTCAAGGAAGATTACCAAGATATCCAGAACAATCGTCAAAGCGATGCTTACGACCTCTTCGCCTTCCTGATACAGAATCTCAAACATAACGAACGACATGACGCCAAGCACTGGGGAGAGGTTGACACAGCAGATCGAGCGACGCTCAACGGACTGTTCGATATCACGATGAAGTCGAGTTGGACTTGCGAGTTCTGCCAACACACGACGGAAAAAGGTCTAGACCCTCAGGTCGGCGGCCTCACGGTAGACATTCAGACTCCTCCCAAACCGGACTTGTCGCTGGTTGAATACCTTCGTAGCAACGTGTTCACGGAACAGCCGAAAATTAGGTGCGAGGTCGGAGCATGCAGAGAGGTATATGACGAAAACGACCCCAGCCCCAGCAGCGTCGGCAGAGAACGGCAGAGAACAAGTGTCATCACCACAGCGCCAGAGATCCTAGTGGTTCGCCTGCTCCGCTTTGCCGAGAAGGTAGATGAAAAGAACGCCAAACGACGTACGAGGATCAAGATCGACAAGGAAGTCAAGTTCGAGGAGTATCTGAATCTCGGTGAATTCACCACCGACGGAGCACCGCTCATGTATAGACTGGATGGCGTGGTCGCTCACCATTCCGCCAAGAAGGATTCTATCAACGGAGGCCACTACATTGCTGCTGTCAGAGAACACAACGGGAAGACCTTCTGCTCCATCAATGATGACGGACGTATCGAGCAGCACTATCGTGGGACTGTGACGGGGCTGGAGTACCCGAGATCTATCCGGACGGACTACGATCCATATGTACTTTTCTATAGCAAGTCGTAGTGCCGTCTTGAACCTCCACAATATCGTGCCATCGAACAGCTAGCTCACTTCATGTCTCCAATTGAGGCCACTACCAAGGGTACTGCGGCGAGACTCTTCCCTCATCCGTAACCTGAATGCGGCGTTCTGCCAATAGGTCGGCAATCATTTGAGCGCAGTGAGGAAAAGGTATGCGGGGTAGAGAACGGAAAGGCAGGCCATACGGTGGCGCTCACCCTCTAAAGCCCTCGTTCTTGAGGCTGACGGCGCGACGCTCTTTTTGGAAGCCAGGGGTGGCCCGCACAGTGTCGTGCGATACCACGATAGGTCTCGCGAACAGCCCGCCTGCTCCCGCGATCGCTCTCCCAAGTTTCGCGATTTGCCTCCAAGCGGCACCACTCGGCCTGATAGCTGAGGCTTCAGCAGCGGGACTCTCCTCTCCCAACGCACCATCAGGCTCTCCAGAAGAGTCGTCGTCTTCTCCCGAGACATCCTCGTCCTCCCCCGAAGCATCCTCGTTCTCTTCCGAGGCCTCATCATCACTCATTGACGCATCATCTTCCTGCTCCTCCAAAGCATCATCCTCTTCCAGATCCCTTGCCTCTTCCTCATTCTTCGAATCGGCAACGCGACGACCTTTCCGGAAACCAGCGGTGGCGGGCACACCAGGTCCTTTCCTCGGAGCTCGATCCCTTTCCTCTTCCCAAGGCTCCTTCTCCCAGCGGACGAAAGTCTCACTCGGTGCTGCCTCGCCGGCTGTCAAGATACCCAACATCTCCCACCCCGTAATCTCGTCAACCGTCGTCTTCAGCACCTTCCAGCTGTCCGTGCAGGCCACAGACATCCGATCTTTGCTGTGCCATGCCCGCAAAAACCCCGCCCGCGCCATGAATTTCACCAAGGTAATACCTTTGCGCTCACTCTCGCCTTCACACTTCTCTCCTTTCATATTGGCCGCCGCCATCCTGTTACTCATGAAGTGCAGACGCTTTGTCGGTGGATGAGTCATGAGCATATCCTTGAAGCTGCCGGGAGCATGGTGCACGATCCGTTCCAGCCCATAGGAACCTTCCCACGGACCTCTCACGGCGAAGATCCACTCCTTGTCAGGGGATTCATATTTGTACCCGATCCAGCGCTTGGGCTCAGGAGCGACGAACATGAGTGTCTCGCCTAAGTTGAGGTATAAGCCTTCCCGGACACCGCACCTTGGTTGGCCGTCGTCGTCAGCGCGGGGCGCGTACCATTGCCGCTGGTGGAGATCTTTGACTGCTTGAGCTGCGTCGTAGTCCGGGGTACTGTTCAGCTGTCAGCAAATCTCCATGAGCTGTCGATACATTAGCAGGGCTTACAAGGCAAGAAATGGGTTCACGATGACGAGTTTGTTGACCAGCTCGCCGTTCTGTGTCGTACTCCAACCGTGCTCATTGTTCCAGGTGACCGCCGCGGCACTGGGCATGGGCTCCAGGAACAGAGCTCGTTGGATCCAGATAGAACGGTCGATGACATCGCGGAAGGACTTGTCCACACGACGAGCGAGCAGAAGGCGGCGGAGGGGTAGGTTGAGTAGGATGTTCTCCAGTAGCTCAGGCGTAGCTAGCACGGCGTCGGCTGCGGACATTGCGGCGGTTTGTTGATTCGGAAGGGAAGTAGAAAGTTGACCAGCGAAATAAAGACTTATATCTCCGCGCTACGCAGTTGTGAACTTGTGCGGCTGTAGCCTGGATGTGTTACCTACACAGGTGAAGGCACAACGAAGCACCCGTGAATGTGCGCCTTGATTGTGCCGATGAGCTCCTACATGATTTCACCTCAGCACGACAGGCAGTGTCCTTAGTGATTGGTAAGTGCTGGTCATGTCGACATGATCACATGTTGAAAATGGGGACGTTGTCTGATCTCTCCTTTTGGCATGACAGAGTCTGTGTAGACTCTTCCTTCACTTGTGTAGTAGGTCGTGAACGTTCTAATATCTCGCTGCTCAGTGTTTATAACCGCCGTCATAGGCGGTAGACGTAGACAAGTAGCCGATGGCGGTCTCACATACCCAACAGCCACGCTATCTCCGACACTTCTCATGATGACGACTTCCTGCTCCGACCTCTTGGCCGCAAGAACCGGCCGTCATATCGGTCAGCACACCCAATTTATTGCAAAGCCCTGCCTGACTGTCACCTTCAACGACCTCGCAGGGACCGCCCACTCCAAGATTTCCGCATCGCTCCAGCTTCCCTCCTTCGTTTCCTTGTCACGAGCGCTTGAGCTCAAACACCGCACGCTCCTCGTTGCTCATCCTTAGCATGAAAAGCATCTCCCGGCCGGTAATACTATCAATAGTGCCATCCATCCTCACCCAAGCACCCATACCCAAGATACCTAATACGCTCACCGTCTCTCGACTTCCAAAGCGCAGTGCCCAAAGCAGATCCTCCATAAGCAGGCCACCAGGAGCGGTGACCCTGTCTCCGTAGTCCGGAGACGCATTCAGAGATCGTACTGGCGGGTGCGTGACTTGCATTCGCCAAACGCCGTGCTCTATCCGACGCTTGGAACTGTCAAGCTTAGCCACGAAGACTCCACGATTGGAGATGGCGCTCAAGCGCGAGATCCCTGACGCAATGGAGAAGAAGTGCAGCTCGCCCGAGTCCGCCTCCACGTCGTGGCTCCAGTGCTGCGTGACTCTTGCGAAAGGATTGAGGATGGGTGCGACCGCAGTTCATGTTGGCAAGATTTCCAGTTCCCGCGTGGTAGGAGGCCGCGTGGTCCGCTTGGAGGGCCTTTCTTCGGTATGTAAGGGTACCACTCGACGGTATTGTCCGTGGCTGGTTTGAGGAAGAGTGCTTGTTGAATGTCGCTGGATCGTCTTACCACATGATGACTGGTCTTGTTGATGCGCTGTGCGAGAAGCAAGTCGCGAAGAGGGAGATGCAGCAGGACGTTCTCGAGCAGTTCGTAGACGGCGAAGACCTCTGCAGCGGCCATGTCGTGTTGTTTTCTCTGGTCTGGCACTGTGGTTGTGTAGACGAGGAAGGTGCAAAGAGGACGCCGGTGTAGTGACGTTGGCGCAAAGCTTGGCGCAAGAAGCGCCGAGGGTCGCTGACAATGGTCGTTGCCGTCCACGAGACTATTGCGAGTTCTCCAGTCTACCTAGGTACGAAAGAGCCATACCGTGGACGGATGACGCTCACTCTTTTCGGAGATGCGTGAATACCGCCCCCGAGTCTGGTGGGTATTGTCTCTCTTAGATCGAATCGTTGTAACCTTCCAGAGGACAATACGGTGGCCAGTTCATCGTGTTGACATTCGGAGAAAGCGACCATGTTCGATGTCACCAAGCCTCGCGCTCAGACACACCTCCCAGGTCGCATCCTCTCAACCACAGGATACGACACTTCCTCCCTTCTCGCCCGTTTTGCCAGCGGAGTCTTCGCCATTACCGCCCTCCCAACCCTCTTCGCACAATCCACAAACTTCACCAAAACCCCCGGCTTCCTGACCTTAAGCGCACTATCCGGAATCTCAAAGTCAAACCTCACAACCGCATCATTCATACGCAAGAGCAGCTTGTGATTCCTCCAGCTGTCTTCCGTAATCCGGATAAGGTTATCATTGATCTCCAAGCTCACCTGGCCCCTGATATCCACCGCTTTAACATCTTTCTTCTTCCGAAAGAAGACAGCCGCAGTAAGACGCTGAAGCTTCTCGTAGAGAGAACCGAAGTCATCATTTTGGCAGATAAACGTTCGATGGTTCTTTTGCTCCAGGATGCGCAGGTAGCGTTTACACCCTTCCCGCGGCGGTCGTACGATACGCACTTCGACGCACGGCACGCGTCCCTGATCCCGCGCGAGCTCTACGCTGTCGCGGATACCCGTCACGTATTGAAAGAGCCCCGGGAAAGCTCCAAGGGCGAGGACCTGCTGCTCGGTTTCAGACAAATCTAGGCTTGCCACATCTGAGGCTAATTCTTCAACATCGTGGGAGTAGATGCTTGATCCTCCTTCTTCAAAGAGCGAAGCGTCCTGAAGCTCAGCGGCCGTGAGGAGTTGGTCTTGAAGTCGGCCCATGTCGGTGCCTGTGAGGTCTGGCGCTTGGTGGCGATCTCCCGGGTTGGGACCGCGGTGAAGCTCGTACGTACTGTTCGGAACTTCGCCATCGTAGAGGGTCGACCCATCTTCTTCATGGAAGGAAGTGCCCAAGAGTTCGGCGGCCGTAAGGAGTTGGTCTTGAAGTCTGGCCATGTTGGTGCCTGTGAGGTCTGCTGCTTCGTAGCGGGCTTCTAAGTAGAATGCGTTTGAGCCCATTGCTTGGTGGTGTGGTATGTTGGGTGATTTGCAGGTCTTGCTTAGGCCTCGAAACGTGTTGGAGTTGTTTCTGGAGACTGGCGTACTCGTTGAAGGGCTCTCGAGTCTCAGCTGCAAGTCAGGCTATGTTGTATTTGCTTGCTACCACGCTCGCAGTGAGAGGGAGAGTCGCCGATTATGTAGAGCAAGATATTGCGAGTTGAAGACAGTATGACTGCTCTGATCGAATTTGCAGGTGCGAGGACACTGAGGTGCTGTGGTTCATTCGAAAAAGACAACCTTGGTACGCATTGAAACGCATGATGCTAAGCGCACTCACGCGTACCTGCATCGCACTCAGGTCACTGCGAAGCTGTACACGCTATACATACGCTGAAGACATCATGCTCCTCAATGTAGCGTCCGCCTTCGGTCTATGCCGCATCTTCCCATACTTGCTACCTCCCATACCTCCTCGCATTCCCACCTCCACCACCGCTATCATATGGGTTCCCACCTCCTCCATCACCAGAAGGTGCACTTCTACCCATATTAGGCTGATCATACGGGTTCGGCGCTCCGACCGAGCCGAGTGCTGGAGACGGCGTCCTATTGCCTCCCCATAATCGTGCCTTTAACCTCTCTTGCGCTGTACCCGCTCCACTGGTCGAAGGCGAACTCTCCAGTGTCGGCCGTCCAGAGTGCTGCGACTGTATACTCTGATAAGACCCTGCTCGTTGTGAAGGCAGCGGTCGTGCTTGCGCTGGTGGTGCTAGCGTGCTCGAAGGATTGGTCTGCGCCATTGGTCTCCTCCCTGCCCGCAGGCTCTGCGGCTGCATGGGTGCTGTATTTTGTGCTGGCGCGTCCCACAGATCGCTAAGACTTCCTCTTTGACCTGGCTGGTTCTGCACGCCGGCGTACTGGCTCTTGCCGCCTGCGCTGGTGAAGTATCCGCTCTGCTGCTGCGCGTACGGTTGCGGGGTTATGGCGCGCTTATCGTTCGGGTCTGGAGGCAGCCATGGTGGAAAGGGCCGCCCTTTCTCGGTGTAGTAGGCACGTAGTACGCGGGATATATGTGAGTCGTCTTCTGTGTCTCCGTCGTCCTCGTTTGAGAGGAGTGTGCGGCGGAGGGAGTTGTAGCGGGATGTGGTGTTGGTTAGGAGGTTTCCGAGGTAGGATGACATGGCTGTGTCTCAACGCTTTCCGTATAGTATCTCGTAGTCCTGCTAGGCGTACGGTGAAATGCTATGCAAGTTGACGATGTGGCTGCGTGGCTGTGGTATGTTGGCCCAAGCTCCAGTTCGTTCTCACACCGACAAACTGACTGCGCGATATCTTCACGAGCGCCCAGTGTTCAGACAGTGGCAGTGATGGCAGCCCCGATCAAAGCTCGTAATGTCCTGGCACCACTGTAGTCAACGTCGGTTCCGCCGAGTCCGAGACCTTCCTGAGCAAAACGGCCAGCCAATGGATCAGAATGGGATCGAGCGGTAGAAGTCGTGCAAAGCTCATCAATATCATCCAAGACCACAGCAACTTGATCTGAGGCCAGGTGTCTTCGGCCCAGGCGTCTCGAGACTCCCGTGTTGCATTCGCGCCGAGGAAGCGCTCGTCGAAGAGCATCGGCGGTCGATGCGTGGGCTTTGGTAGAGCTTCCAAAAGTGGCGCCTGAACAAAGCGAGCGAAAGGTCACGTGAGCCAGACGACGACGACGACAACAAGGTTCATGTCAATGTCAAGCCAATGCATCGTGATCAGACCTCAAGTGATACATCTACAATCTATGTATGTTTTGGCAGTGCCGCTGGACAGTTGTTGTTTAAAAGGCAACTGCGAGTGTGCAACCTGACAGCCTTGCGCCTCCCTCCCAGGAGTGCGATTTGCGAGTAACATAGCTTCCCTTTGCTACCAACAAATGATATACTGGACGTGGGCTTAGAACATGGTACAGTCACTCCCGTCTCACCGTGCTCGACACCCACTCCAATAAGCGCTTGAAACATGTTTTACTCCAATCCGTGGTTCGCGTTGTGATCAACCAAGGTCCCCATCTCTACTCCCCATATACCTGCCACGCACGATATGTATATTCTTGTGCTACTCGACATAACATCAAGCTTGAGATGCCTTCTAATACTCGACGTCCCAACCCAACAGCGAGACCATTCCAACCCGTTACTCGACGCCCCAACCCAACAGCGATGGCCTTCCGACCTGGAGCTCTCCCGGCAAGTTCGAGGTCATATGAGCAAGCTCTGACGACCTGCCGGTACTGTAAGTTCAGATACAGTCTCCTGGACTATGTCAACTTAGCCGATGGCTTGGACGGTTGTAGCAGCTGTCGTGCCTTCGAGGCCTACTGCTTGGCCATCTTCAGTGAACACCTCGAGGATATGGAAACGGCTCCTCTAATCGTGCGCTCTAACCGAGACTGGTTTGAGAAGGACTTCATGAATGTGTGGAACACTGAGTGGGAACGGGGAATCGATGGCTGCTCTGCGAATAAGCAGCTCGTCTTCCGCACGTTCAAACAGGTCTGGATGCGGAGCGAGCACAGCTACTTCCACGGTGGATTGTTGTTTGCTAGGTGTGAGCTAGACATCGAGCTTCTGAGTGATTGCCGTTTGGACCGGGGCAGTATTTTCGCAAGCCAGAGGGAGGACCAGCAGACACGAAGGGATGATCGAGAGGACAGTCCCACGGAGCCTGGCTTGGAGATGAGTTTTTCGAAGGAATATGATAACGAAGCGCCAAAAGTCCAGAGATCGTCGAGCACGCAGAGCCTGCCATGCCTGCCCGGAGCTGGTGTGGACCGGGTGGATCATGGACAGCCAGAACACGTGGGGGTTGGCGAGGGACCGCAAATCTACCGTCCTATGCCAGCATGCCCTTCAGTACAGCAACATGGTCTTCGTATGATAGTCGCCAGCTGTGAGATATCTATCAATCCGCAACATACATACCCGCGTCGGACATGCAGCACAGCCGGCAGGCTCGAAAAGAACTCTACGACCGATTGACTCGGCGAAGCCACAGCATCGGCGAGGAGCGAAGAAGACTCTGCAAGCAGCAAATCCGATATGGACAGCGGTCTGCAGCCATCACATAAGGCGTCGTTTTCGAGCAAGGCTGAGGTGGACGAGGAGGACGAGGACGAGCAAGCCTTTCCGGAGCTCCAACGCCAAGCTAGGCAAGAATTTCCGGACCCGCCAGTCGTGGGCACCGACGGCCAGATAGATCCACGTGACAACGCGCCGAGGGGTATGCAACAAACGCCGACTATACCCTCAGACGCCGTCTTGCCAGATCCCGAATATGGACAACAGGTCTGGAGGTTGATGGCGAGCAATGCTGGACGGCATCACGTGAGACCTCCATCTCTCCGAAGACACTCCACAGCTTGAATTTGACAGATCAGTCGCAACTCGCAAGCTTCCTCGGGTGCTTTGCGGGTGCCTGAATTGCGGCTCTGTGTTTAGCGTTCTGGAAGCCTTTCAAGCTTCGAGCCGACTGCGGAAGTTGTGCGGAGTGAGTTCTGGGGCGTTGCTGTGACAATTAGCGAGGGGGATGCCGCAATACATCCGCAATCGAGACGCTCTCGATGCGCCAGGCTGTATGGGATCCGAAGGACAGCAGGCTTGCTGGTGCAGTAGTTGGTACAAGCGTGGGCTGGATGAGGGGTGTCCTGGGTGCTGATGAAACCCCACTTTGGTGTACAATGTACAGCGTACGCGATGTTGGTCGCGCAGGATCGAGGGGTTCGTCAAGTTGTAGCGAGGGGTTGGACAGCTTTTTGAGCGTTTTGAGGGCGCGATCACGCCGCGGTGGCTCTGGGAGTGGCGGAAAGCCATTGGCGACGGCGAGATGTGGGGTCTGTTATGATGCTAAGCTTGGTCACGTTTTGCGATCCGCAACTCTCCCCAAGTGGATATGCCG